>PITB01027032.1:0-20584 GCA_004024585.1 Paradoxurus hermaphroditus
GGGGGGGGGGCGGCCGGGCATCCCTCCGTGATGCGAAGTTGGTGCCCCGGGAAGTTGGAGAGGCTAGGCGGCTCGGGTGCGCCCCCAGGCCGGTCACTCACCTGGAGGCGCGCGGGCACGGTGCCCAGCAGCGCGGCGAGGCCGTGGTGCAGCTCCAGGGCCAGCCCCCCGCGGCCACGCTGTCGCCTCGCTTCCAGGACCACATGGAGCCGCTCGCCGTCCACGCTGGCCATCAGCCCTGCCGCCACACGGTGTCCCGCGCCCTAGGCAGAAGCGAAGCCGTGGGTGTCCCACGGACCGCTACCCCCGGAGCCCACCCCGCCCAGCCCCCCACCCACCTGAAAGTGTCCGCAGCCATCCACGGAGAAGAGGAGGCCCCAGCGCCTGAGGCCGGCACCGTGTGGGCCAGGCTGGCGCGGAGCAGGTGGCCCGGGGCGCCGGGGGCCGGGCAGTCCAGGCCGAGGGCAGAGTCCAGCTGAGCCCCGGTGCTCCGCACTGCCACGCGAGCCGAGAGGTTGGAAGCCACATGGGGCTGTGACAGGAGCAGCTCTGCCTTCCAGGGGAGTCCTGGCGGCGGAAGAAACCACAGAGAGTGATGACCGAGCCCAGTCTGCACTCCACGGGCGCCCTCGGGGGTACGAGAACAGGCGGCCGTCAGCCCACCACCTCCCTGCAGCGTCCCCAGGCCCTGGGGTGAGGGGGCGACCCTGGGCCTCTCAGGTCCCACCGCCCCCAACACACCAGCTGCAGCCATGTCAACATTCAACCCCTTCTGACCCAGACCAGTGGTGATTCACCAGGTACTCCCTTCGCCGCTGTCAGCAAGTGGTACGTCAGCTGTCCCCTTCACACTTCTAACCCCTCAGGGACAGCGACTGGCTCTCCGAAAGCAGGAGGAGAACAGAGGGGTCTGATCTTGCGTTCTCCCCTAGCTGCCACACCCTGGGGCCCTCCAGCGCCTACTGAAGTGTCCCCGAGAGGCTAGAGCTGGGGGTGTCCTATTTCCTGACTGTGGTGCAGGAGCCAGACCAGCCTCCAAGATGGAGAAGCTGGAGGGGAGGTGGGGGCAGGGGCTGGCAGGGGGGCTATCTGCCACCGGAATGGGAAGGAGGGCGCCACTCCGTGACGACTCATGTCCCTGCACTGTGTGATCTGGAGGAGTCGCACACTGCCCCAGGAAGACACCGGGAGAAGCTGGCAGGGGAAGGAGACACAGCTGGGAGGGGCTCCCTTCTGTCCCCTACCCCTTGGCTTCAGGACCTGGAGTCTCTGAGGAGGGAGCCGTTTGGCCCCGTGCACCCCTCCTACCTGCCTCGCTCAGGGTGCTGATGCTGTGACTCAGGCTACCCGAGAGCCGGCCATGCCCAGGGTCCCAGGCGCAGGCCGCACCCAGAGCCAGGCTGGCGGCATCGGCACGGAGGCTGGCCCGGCCCCCAAGGCTCCCCGTCTGGGCCTGCAGCCGCCCTCTCAGCCAGAGCTCTCTTGGCAAGGCCCGGCTGCCATTCTGGGCAAGGGTGCAGGTGACTCTGTGCACGCTGGTGCTGTTCCGTGCCTTCTCATGCTTGTCCCGCAGGAGGAAGCCCAGCACGGCTGAGTCGGCAGTGACCCTGATGGTACCTGCAGAGGGTGGCAGAGAAGTTGCATAGGGCAGGGGGTCAGCCCAGGGGACCGGGCTGCTCTGGGCAGGAGGGGAGGGAACCCTGGGGTAGGAAGTCTCTAGATCCATGATGTAATTCCAACTCTTAGCCAAAGCACACCTGGGAAATGGGCCAAATGAAAGCCGCTCCCTCCCAGGACGCTCTGAGGACCGAGCAGGCTACAAGCTAATTCACGGACCACAGGGTTTCGGCAAACAAAACTGGGATCCGGGAAAGCTTGAGGGATCCCACCTTGAATTCTAGGGACAGAAAAATTGCTCAGAGATCTCTTCCACCCAGAGAAGACGACCCCACACCTTTGGGGCCAGTCCGTGCCCATACAGAACTCGTGCCAGAGGGGTATTCTTGCCGTCGTCAGAACCATTCGCATCTCCTGCCCCCACCCGGTTTCACGGTCCAAACGCCCTTACGCCTCCCCTCCTGTCACTCGAGGTTGGACTCACGCGTCACCACCTCCAGAAAGGAGGCCTTCCTGCACCCCCGGGCTGCTTCAAACACCCTCGTTCTGTGCTGCCAGACACAGAGCTCATGCGAATCTCTATCCGATGGCAAAGGACACCACGTTGTCCACACGGATAGAACTTTCTCACAATCATCCTTTTATAAATTCCTTCTGTCGCAGGGTCCCACGTTCCCGTATCCTACGAGATCTTAACCCGTGACTCACGGATAACCAGAGTAACACTTGACTAGATTACGGGGAAGATACAATGAAATATCGTGGATGAGACATCACAGACTTCCAGGAACAGAGCCCCGCACCGGGTAGATTGGTTTCCAACAAAGGTACAAAGTGTGGCAGAGAAAGGATGATCCTTTTATTTTATTATTTTTTTTTATTCTTTTTAGAGAGACAGGGCACGCACGAGTGGAGGAGGGGTAGAGGGAAAGAGCGAACACCAAGCAGGCTCCACTCCCAGCACGGAGCCCAGTGTGGGGCTCGACCTCACGACCCCAGGATCATGACCTGAGCCAAAATCAAGGGCTCGAGGCTCAACCGACTGAGCCACCCAGGCGCCCCCGAATGGTCTTTTTCAATAAATGTGAAATGACTGAAAATCCACAAGTTAAAAAACTACCTCAACCCTTTCCTGATCATATGGACAAATTAATTCAAAACGAACCACAAATCCAAAATTAAAACCTAAAAGCATAAAGCTTCTAAGAAAAAAAAAAAACAGAAAAATGATGTAGCCTTGGGTTTAGCAAATACAGATTTCTTACGTGATGGCAAAGGCATTAGCCATAAAAGAAGAAAATAACCAACAGGACTTGGTCAAAATTCAAAACGTCTGCTCTTCAAAAGACACCAATGAAAGAATGAAAAGACAAGCCACAGATGGAGAGAAGGCATTTTCAGAACACACATGTTACCCAGGACTTGTGTCAATAACTCCCCAATTCAATACGGGAATTCCAGAACACAAACTCAAGTTTTTAAATGGGCCAAAAGTTTAAATAGACCCTTTGCTCATGAAAATTCATAAGTTATGTATAAGCCTATGAAAAGATGTTCAACACAATCAGTCCTTTGGAAAATGCAAATTTATTTATGTATTTATTTATTTATATTTGAGGGAGAAAGAGAGACAAGGCATGTGTGCATAAGCAGGGGAGGGGGGGAGAGAGAGAGGAAGCGAGTCGCAAGCAGGCTCCGTGCTCAGCGCAGAGCCCAATGCGGGGCTCAACCCCGCGACCCAGGAAAATGCAAATCTAAACCAAAATGAGATTCCATTGCAAATGAACACTGAACACCCCGAAATCAAAAATTAGCAAGACCACTTGCAAAAGCAAGGATGACTCTGACAGCGCTGGCGGCAACGGGACATGGTACAGCCACTCCGGAAACGGTCCGGTGGCTTCCTGCAGAGTTCAACACAGACTTGCCGTGCAGCCCAGCAAGCCCACTCCTCGGTATCTGCTCAAGAGAAATGAAACCATCCGGTCCCACAAAAACCTGCAGGCCGATGACTGTAGAAGCTTTAGTCATCACTGGAAAATTAAAAAAAAAAAAAAATTGGAAAATACGGATACCAATCCAAACGCCCTCCAACTGTGAAAAGAAACTCTCCCGTATACGCGCACCGCGGAATACTACTCGGCGAGGAAGAGGGATAGACGGCTGACACGTGCGACAACTTGGATGAATCTCGACCGCAGTAGGCAGAAGACATCCTACTCGGAAGTTTACACATCGTCTGTTGCTTTCATTCATGTCACATTATACAAAAGCCACAGTTACAGGGACAGACCCCAGCGCAGTGGTTGCCAGGGGCGGGGGTTGGGGGAGAGGCCGACCACAGCGGAGCTATGGGGGGAGATGTAACTGTTCTGTACCCAGACTGCTCGGAAGGTATACCACCGTGTGAGTGTATCATGACGAAAAAGGTTTTCCCCTACATGTAAGCTACATTCCAAGAAATTACATATCAATAGTTGCGTTAAAAAATTAAGTGCCATGTGGTAAGTGTTAAGAGACGGGAGAGCATCGGTGTAACTCAAAGTCAACGCGACAAGCATAGTTCTCTCGGACGTTTCTTATTTGTGTTTGAAAAAAATTATTTATTAATTTTTGAGAAAGACAGACGGACCATGAGCAGGGGAGACAGAATCCGAAGCAGGCTCCAGGCTCTGAGCTGTCAGCACAGAGCCCGAGGCGGGGCTTCGAACTCATGAACCCCAAGATCATGACCTGAGCTGAAGTCGGATGCTTAACTGACTGAGCCACTCAGGTGCCTCATGTGTTTAAAAATTTTTAAACCGGTTATTTTATTTTGAAATTTGGTTTAGGCACATTTTAACCAATTTGGGCTGAGGGGGGTCGGTGCTAATGTTACTTCCAGAGTAGAGAACAGCAGCACCCCCTTGGGGGACAGGGTGGTGTGTTCAGGTCCTGAAACACTGGGCCCCGGACACGCGTCCCGCTGGGGCGCATGGTCAGGGATGCTGGAGCAAAGGGTCCCGTTTTGTGTGATTCTGGCTTTGGGAACCTCGTTAATGTTTCACACGATCAAAAACCAAACACGTGAAAACAGTAAGGACGGAGAAACCTAAAAATGGAATACACACAGAAACCAGAGAACCCAATCGTATTTCGAATGATTAACAGAACCACATGGGGGTGTGGAGGCGGGGTGGGGGGGTAAGCCCTCACTAACATTCGAACACCCTGTTTGGAATTACGCCTTCAATAGCTCCTTGGATGAACCTCAACCACGTTATGTTCGGGCCAAAGACAAAAAGAACTCTAATCAAATACTGAATTCTGGTTAGTTTCCTTTCACAGAGGTACAGGTTAGCGACTCTGAAACGACTTGCTGCGTATTCCAGGGCGGAGAAAGTAAGTGAACATACTGCAGGTACCTGGAGCCAGGCTTCTCTCTGCTGGAGACGGGAAGAGAACTATGAAAAGGGAGAACATGAGAATGACCCTTTGGTGATAGACTGACATTGAGGACACCGCTGTGAACTGACGGTTTTGAACTTACCTGTCTAGAGAAAGTTATAGAAATGTGTGTGTGTGTGCACATGCATGTGCACACGCATCTATTTTTAAGTCCATCCACTGAGAAGGTGTAGCACTGACAGTTCAGTACGAATAAACACACCTAGCAGCCAGATCTGAGTTTCTTCATATCATTTTGCATTAAAGGGAACCAAGGATCCTTGGAGAAATGGCTTGTTTCGTGTCAGGGAAAATATAAACTGACACAAACATCTTGTCATAAAGGAAGGAATATGGAATATGGAAGAATTCATAGAATTCTCAAATAATATGGAAACATGTCAAAAAGACACATGATGGGGCACCTGGGTGGCTCAGCCGGCTAAATGTCAGACTTGGGCTCAGGTGATGATCTCACATGCGTGTGTTCAAGTCCCGTGTTAGACTCTGTACTGGCAGCTCAGAGCCTGGAGCCTGCTTCAGATTCTGTTCTCCCTCTCTCCCTGCCCCGCTCCTGCTCACACTCTTTGTCTCAAAAACAAACATTAAAAAAAATTTTTTAAGAATATAAGGAAAATATTCTGTATTGAATGAACTGATAGATCTCAGCTGTAAGATGGAAATTTTCTTTTTTAAATCCTCATGGTGACTCTAGAACAAAAAACACAAAATACGAGATTAAAAAATGTATTGGAGCATCTTAAAATTTTTATTGGGTGGTGGTATTTGGAGAAGACAGAAGAAAAAGTCAGTGAGCTGGAAGACAGATCAGTAGACATCTGGAGGAAAAAAAGAAAAATGACTAAAAAAATCAGAAGAGCTTCAGAGACCCAGGAAACAGTATCAAAAGTTCTAAAATTTATCAATTGGAAATCCTAAGGAGGAGAGGAAAGAGAAAATGGGACAGGAAAAATCTCTGAAGAAATAACTTTCCAAATGTGACATTTTTCTAGATGTGTTAAGAGATATGCATACAGGGGCGCCTGGATGGCTCCGGTGGTTCACTGACCAACTCTTTATTTCAGCTGAGGTCGTGATCCTGGGGTCATCAAATTGAACCGTGCGTCAGGCTCCGTGCTGAGTGTGGAGCCTGCTTAAGATTCTCTCTCTCTTCCCCTCTGCCCCTCTCCCCAACTCACTCACTCTCTCTCTCTTTCTCTAAAATAAAAAAAAAGAAGATATATGTCTACAAAATAGCCTTCAACAATGAAGAAAAAACACATTTTCGGACAAATCAAAATGAAGGGGATTTACTGCTATTTTGCCGGCCTTCCAAGAAATGCTAAAGGCAGTTCTTTAAACAATTTTTTTAACGTTTATTTATTTTGAGAGTGAGAGACAGAACACGAGCATGGGAGGGGCAGAGAAGAGGGAAAGAGAATCTCAAGCAGGCTCCACGCTGTCAATGAAGAGCCTGATGTGGGGCTTGAGCCCACAAACCAGGAGATCATGACCTGAGCCGAAATCAAGAGTCAGATGCTTAACTGACTGAGCCAGCCAGGCGCCCTGCCCCTCAAGGTGGTTCTTCAAAATGACATGAAATAATACCAGAAAAAAGTTTTGATCTTTAGAAAGGAATGAAGAATACTAAATATGGCAAACACGTGTAAATATAAAAGACAACTTTATTTCTCTTAACGCCTTTCCAATCAACATAACTAAAGCAAAAATTGTAACACGCTTTGTCAGTTTATGGTGTATGTCGATCTAACACAGAGGGCAACTACAGCACAAAGGGTGGCGGGGGGATGAAAGTCTAGGTCTTACAACGTATGTGAAATGCTTCAATACAAACGGTAAGGAGAATGTTAAATAGTATAAGAAACAGAAGTTTAAAGAGCAATAGATAAACTAAAGCTGAGTTCTATTTTTTTGATTCATCCAAAAGAAGGCAAGAAAAAAATCGAGGAACAAAAAATATGGGAAAATAGAAAACAAATAGCAAAATAGTACACTTAAATTCAACTTTATCTATAATTACATTAAACATCGACTGACTAACTAACATAATTAAAAGGCAGAGATTGTTGGGCTAGACGTATAAGCAAAATCCAGGGGCGCCTGGGTGGCTCGTTGGTTAAGCGGCCAACTCCTGATTTCAGCTCAGGTCATGATCTCACGGTTGTGAGGCTGGGCCCCGTGTCAGGTTCTGCGCTGACTGTGGAGCCTGCTTAAGATTCTCTCCCTCTGCCCCTCCCCTGTTTGTGCTCTCCCTCGCTCTCAAAAAACCAAAAAACAAAACAAAACAACCAGAAAAATCCAACTATAAGTGACCTACGAGAAATTTACCTCGAATATAAGGAAACAGATACGTTTAAAGAAAAAGGTGACAAAATACGTAGAATGTAAATGCTAATACAAAAAGCAAGGGTGTCTACCTTAATATCAGACAAAACAGACTTCCAAAAAGAGAGTCGGACGAGAGACACACAGCACATTTCACAATAAATGGGCCGATTTGCCAAGAAAGCCCAACAATCATAAATGCTCAGACACCTAATACCAGCATGTCAGCAGACATGAATCCAAAATGGGCAGAATCAAACGAAGAACGAGAGAAACCCACAATGGCAGCTGTAGAGTTGAACACCTTTCTCTCACTAATGAGACGACAACAAGACAAAAAGAAAATCAATGAGGCTATAGATCAGGACCACGCCACCAAGCACCTTGACCTAACGGACCTTTGTAGACAGCAGAATACGAATTCCTTCTCAATGCATAAGGCATGTTCACAAGATAGACTAGACGCTGGCTCGTAACACAAGCCACGACAAATTTTAAAAGACTGATCGTCTGACCACAATGAAAATAACTATCAAGAAGCTATCCAGAAAGTTTTCAAATATTTGGAAATTAAGCGACATACTTCTAAATAATCCATGGGTCAAAAGAAGAAATCACAAGAGCAGTGTGAAAATATTTCAAAATGAAAAATAATGAAAATACACAAATCTGAGAGGCAAATAGTTTTATATACTTACATTAGAAAAGAAAAAAAATCTAAAAATCTATGGCTTGAAAGTCCACCTTAATAAAATATAGTAAATCCTAATTAAGTGTAAGAAAAGAAAGGGCAGAGAGAAGAACTAGAATCAATGAAGTTGGAAAGAGACAGCTAGAGAGAAAACAAAACCAAACGTTGCTTGAGAAGATCAACAGAATGGACGAAATGCTAGTTAGACTACTAAAGAAGGAGGACAAGTGACGACTATCAGGAATCAAAGAAGCAACAGCAGTAGAGATGCCACATATATTAAAATACAAAATAGATACAATGAATCACTTTATGCCGATAAATTTGACAACTTAGTTGAGACGGACAAACTCTCTTGAAAAGTATAACTTACAAACTGACACTTGATGAAATAGAGAATCTCAATAACTTTATGTCTGTTCATTTTCCAAAAACTTTTCCACAAAGAAACCTCCAGAAGGCTTCATGGGTAAAGTCCATCGGACGCTTAAAGGAGCACGAATACCAACCGTACACAAACTCTTCTGGAAAATAAAAGGAGGAAATACTCCTCGACCTGTTTTATGAGGTCAGCACACGAAGGAAAAAATGAAAGCTTAACGGTGGAGAAACTTGGCAGCCACTGCATTCATCAAGTGATCAAAGCTAATGTCACCAACTCTGGGACACAGTGGGGCGCCTGGGTGGCTCAGGGGGTTAAGCGTCCCTCTCTTGATTTCGGCTCAGGTTGTGATCTCACAGTTCGGGAGTTCAAGCCCCAAATTGGGCTCTGTGCTGACATTACGGAGCCTGCTTGGAATTCTCTCTCTCTCCTTTTCTCTCTGCCCCTGCCCGACTCTCTCTCTAAGTAAGTAAATAAATAAATACTTTTAAAAATCCTGGGACGTACTGATCTCAGGTACCTCCAGATATCACGGGACATTACTACTGTAACTTCCTTGAAAGCAGTCATGAGAAAGCATCAGATAAACCCCAAAATGACTTCCCTGTACCCTTCAAAAATGTAAATACCACAGAAAGGAAAGCAATACTCTATGTGTTCTGATTTTGGAATTGCATTTTAGGACCTAGGAGAATATATTTGTGTGTAAGAAAAAAAAACAATGCACTATTTACTAATAAAGAACTATCATGCCTGCAACTTAGGAAAACCCAGCTCAGGAATAAAGTGTCTTTTACACACAAATAAAAATGTCACATGCACACACATTCATGTGCGTATACCCAGAGAAAGAGATAAGAATAGTAAAGTAATTGTGGCAAAAGTAATTGGTGGAGCTGGGTAGAGAGTGGACGGGATTCTTTGTCCTATACTTGCCGCTTTTCTGTGAGTCTGAAATTATGTCAAAATTAAAAGTATTAGAAAAAGATAGGCTTGGGAAACACTGCTCCCAACCCTTCCTCCTGGGTTTCTCTAATGTCTATGAGTACATCAAAGGTTCTGACAAGTCCTGCATAAGGAAGCCTGTGTGGTGTTTTGTGAGAAGATTCACTTTGTCAGAAGAGGCACTAATTTCTGACAAAAGGGTGTCATCAGTGTGTAAGAGGCTGAAACAGAGTATCGGTGGGCGTGACACATGTAGGATTTAATCCACCCTATGGTTCCACAGACAGTGTTCATCTCCGAGATCCCCACGGCCCCTGCCCCACAGCATTCCCCAGGCTCACCCTCTCTGAATGTGTCCTTCTGCGTCAGCACGCCCTCGAGCGTCAGGAGGTGGGGCGCAGCTGGCCAGCCAGCCACCGTGTGCCGGGCACGGCCCTGCAGGGTCAGGACCCGGCCTCCCCTCTGCTGCACGGAAGCCCCGAGGACAAGCTCTGCCGTGCTCTGGTCCACCAGCACCTCGTGCAACAGCCAAACCCTAGAGGGAACGGCGTGGGGATAAGGGGGGCACTACCACGGCGGGCGGGCCGTGGGAGGCAGGTCCCTGCGCCCCGCCGTCCACCCACCACGGGACCGCTTCCACTGGGCCCTCAGCCCACGGGGTGCAGTGTCAGAGCGGCTGGGAGCGTAGGACCCGGGGTCAGCCAAACCCGGATCGGAAACCCAGTGCTGCCGCTCACGACCTGCGACCTTGGACTCCAAGCCCCGGCTTCTCCTGTGAAGTGGAGGATGAAACGGAAGCCCTGATCCTCAGGAGATACTGCTGACACGTTATCAATGCGTCGTGTGACGCTGAGCAATGGGGAAATAAACCGCTTCAAGAAGCCTGGTGTTAAGCTTCCTGGAGTCTGGCGCAGGGGACACGGTCCCTACTGTCCACACGGGACGTTCTTTAGAGGACGCCATGGGAGGCACCTCTCTTGGGGATCCACACCAGAAACGAGACCAGCCATGCCTTCCCCGGTACACACCACGCAGTTGTGAGCGTATGGTATTCAGAAAAACCAGAGATGTGAACGGCTCAGCGGTAGCCAGGGGGTTAAGGAGAAGACGGGGTGCACAGGTGAGACACGGGGGAGTGTGAGGGCAGGGAACTATCCCGTGTGATACAGTCAGGGTGCATATAGGACATTCCACGTTTGGAAGATCTTTCATAACTACACGCCCCCAAGAGCGAACCCGGATGTAAACTACAGACTTCGGTTAATAGTAATTTATGAATACTGGCTTGCAGTTGGAATGAATTATGCTAACGCAAGATACTCATAAGAGGGTTTTCTGCAAACCTAAAAGCCGCTCTGAAAAAGTACTTTATTAATTCTTTTTTAAGTATGCCTGGGACCCCCTCAACTCAGCATCTCCAGGCTGGGGTCCAGGTATAGTCTCAAACTTCCGTAGGTGATTCCAACGTGGCTCGGGCTGAAAACTTTTGAGTCACACCCGTGTTTTCTCCGACCTGGTTTGTAGGGGGGGGCGGATAAACACAAACTTCTGTGGAAATCGTAGATGCCCACACGGCATGCAGACAGAACCACAGGCCGGCGGGGCGGCTAGAATGTCACGGGGGGTGGGGGGGTCGCGCGTGCCGCCGGCTGGTTTGTGCACGCACACCCTGAGTCCCCGTTAATCACCGCCTTGAGAACGCACAGACCTTGTCCTCCGACCTAGTTCCTACCAAGCAGGACATGTAGGAAAAACGTGTTCAGCGTTCAAGGCCATGGACTCCGGAGGTGGCCAAGCCGGAGCGTCTCCTTTCTAACAAAGACAGTCTGTAGGGCAGGCCTTGATCTCCCTGGGGCTAGCGGCGCACGGAGGGGAAGGCGAAGACGGCGGGCTGGGCTAGCTGCGCGGGTCAAAGCCGGCTGCGCGCAGATCCCGGTAGCGGGGGCTTTCTCCCGTCTGCTGCTCCCGGACCCCCTGAACCTAAGCGCCCCCGGGAACCCTCTGTTTTGTTTGCCGTATCCGGGTCATTTCTTGGGTCTCGTCGGGCCATCACCTACCCTTAGCTTAGAGTCCGCCAGGGAGCAGCGGCATAATTGGCGAGCCAGCCGGGAGGCTGGAGAAAACCCCAGGAGGGTCGGGGTGTCGGAAAGGGGAAAGGGGGAAATCCGTGGGGGGAATAGCAGGTTGGCCAGGGACCTCTGCGTGGGGAGGGACGGCCCACACGTCAGGTACTTGTGGATGGGCACGCGTAGGCTGAGGAGGGAAGCGAGAGCGGGAGAGGCCGGCAGAGAGCTCCGCGTGCTGCTCTGCGAAGCCAGGAGGGCACGGGATGCCCCGACTAAGAGGCGGGCACGTGACTAACGGTATTTACCCAGAGGACAGAAAAATAATGCAAAGGGGTAAGTAAGACTCTGGCAAGAGTAGGCTATCCGCGGTGGGCTGGAGTAGTTAACCGCAGCCTCGGTACAGATGACGGCGGTGGCCGCACTGCGCACAGACAGGCACAAGGGGACCACGTATGCCGGGTGTCCTAACGGAGGGCGGACACCCCCACAACGACGCGATCGCACTGGACTCATCACCGCTGCTATCTGGCTCGGAGACAACACGCGTCCATTCCCGCAGGCGCCGTCCCCTCTCCGCGGGGATGGCAAGGGGCATGCGGCACCCGGGGCTGGCCCTGCTCACCCTGTGACTGGCCCGGACGCCACACCTGGGAGCGCCCGGCCTGCCGGGCCATATACTCTCTCACTCGCAGGAGACACCCATCAGTTGGGAGGTGGCCAGGACCCGACATAGGACCAAAAGCACAGCTTAGCGGCTCTGTCCCCTGTCCTCGGTCTCCCCCCCTGCAGCCACCAAGGATGCCGAGTGTCAGGTAGACACACGGCTGCCATCTTTAGCTCCACCTGTAAGGCAACCACCCTCCTGACCTCGGGGAGTTCCCGAACAAGACAAGCAGCTCCGCAAAATGGAATGAAAGCTCGCGACGTGTTAACCGCAGCACGAGAGGGGACATACGGTCTCGTCAAAACCGAGTGCTGCTCACGTATACCCGAATATTCCCACAACGCCTCCGAGCCATGGCTAGTCTAAACACACACAGTAAACCTGAGGCCCTGGCTACTGACCCGGCTTGGTTCCATCACCTGCCTTCTCCCTAGCAAAAGGTTTTCCGTAGTTTCTTAACTGTCCGTGTTTTCCTAGGAGTAGGACGCTGGGGCTGGTACCGCCGCTCTGGGATTGGGCTGCAGCGCGCCTCGGCTCGCCTGGCCCCAGCGACGCCGCGGAAGAGAAGAGGGGGGCTTCGCGAGGGGGAGGCCGATGAGGCTCAGCCCCCAGCCCCACCTCACCCACAGAGGTCACGCAGACAAAGGGTCCTGATGCTCTAACAAGCGACGATGAAGCCTGAGCCCACGAGATGACCCAGGGTCCCATTGTCAGCAGACCCGTCCCCTGAGGAGCACAGCCGGGGATGTGGGCTCTGCGGCCAGACCGCCCAGGGGACCCCAGATCCTCCGCCCGCATGCTCAGTGACCTTGTACAAGTCACGTCACCTCTCCCGGGCTCAGAGTCTCATCTGCAGGCTGCTACAACACCACGGTCACGGGGTGACCCCGAGAGGAACCACGCAAAGGGCCGAGAACACAGCCCGGCACGTGGTAAACCCTCAACAGACAGCAGCTCCCGTCACAGTCGATTACGGGGACAGCATGGCCTCAACTCTGGGATGCCAGTGGCCCGACGTGCGCCCTGACGTGATGGACCACGGCGAACGCAGAAAGAAAAACAGAAAAGCTGGTAACAACACAATGAAGCTCTGTGGGTCTGAAGACACATCCTGATTTCTGAGCTGCTGCCACGTGGTAACAGGTGCCTCTGAGGAGGACCGGTTGTCACAACCGGAAGCTCTTCTCAGGCTCCTTCAGGGTTCCCGGAGCCGCCCGCACAGGGGTGAGTGCACAGCAGGCATTTAAAACTCGCTACAAAGTTCCGAGCCCCACCGCAGGCGGGACTGCCCCCCTCCGCCTCCGTCTCCCTAGCCCGTTGCCTAATTCCTGCGTACACGGCGCATACGGTCCGCTCCACAAAGCAACCAGCGTGCGGGGGCTCCCCAGGCACCCAGTTGCTGGGTGTGCGGAGCTCAGCCTTCCCGCCCGGCCCCTTTTCTCTGCCCTTCGTCTCCTGGTCGAGGGAAACCCTTCCGTGTTTCTAGCCCACACCAGGCAGAAGACTCCAGGGTCAAAAAAGGACCAGATGACTTCTGCCAAATACATGACGGGGTTTAGAGACAATTCCGCTTCTCTCCATTGATCGTTCTACCCCCCGGGAGCCAAAACCCGCTTCTGGCCTGGACAATCACTTCCAAATGATGGATTTGGAAACCTCCCTGCCATCTGTTCTTGATTCCGGACTGGCTGTCTGGCTAAGCTTAACATCCTGGGGTGGCCTTCCCGCCGCCCCACACCGGGACCTCCACCCCCCCTCCCTTCCGCCCCACCTCCCGGCAAGCTGGCTGCTCGGAGACAGCACTTGGCAGGCAATTCGAGGTCAACCCAGAGGGCCCACGTCCGCACCTGAAGGTTTGGAGGAAACGTGGGTCTGGGGGGACGCCTGAGCTGGAAGAGCAACGCCAACTGCAAGTCAGATCCGTTCAGCTGCACCGAGACCTGGTGAGAGGCGGAGGGGGAGGGGAGGGTCAGAGGGAGCGGAGGAGGGAGAGCAAGAACCAGAAGGTATCTGGCTGGGCGCTCGGTGGGGGACAGTCATCCCAGAGTTTGCCCAAAGCCCAGGCCAACAGCAGATGCCAGAAACCACCCTCTGTGATGCTTCTTGGCCCCGCATCTTACTCAGCCTGTGTTACTTGGAAGCTTGAGAAGTAAGGCCCCAGACATGGCGCTGGGAAGGTACTCTGGGACTCTGGAACCCCCAGGTCCCCTGCCACAGTGCCTGCTCACCCTCCCATGTCCGCGGATGCATTCCATTTGACCCTGACCATGAAGCAGGCATTGGACTATTGGCTTTATAACTGCTGCCTCGTTTAATCGTCACCCCTGCTCTCACAAGCTCGTATTACTAATCCCATTTCAAAGCTGAAAAAAAAAAAGATACTCAGTGGGGATGAGTAATTTACCCAAGGTCTCACAGCAAATCGGCCACGGAGCTAAGATCTGAACTTGAGAGCTCCCTGGAAATGAAGACAGAAAGTGCCCTGTGCATCCCCAGCACGGAGCACAGAGCCTGGCGTGTGGCAGACACAATCGTGTACAGCGAACAAATGAAGAGATATACCTGCAGCAGCTGCTATATGTAGTCACCAAACTGCATTTTCTTTCCCTCCGGGACACACAGCCGGAACTACATTTCCCAGCCTCCCTTGCAGCTGGGTGGGGTCATGTGATAAGTTCCAGCCAATGGAATGTGGGCAGGAGTACACTTAAGGGACTGGCCCAGGAAAAGCTTCTGCCTAATTCTCTCCGTCCCTTTCCCTGTGGGACAACTGAGGCGGCCCGCCTTGCACGGTGACATGAGCGGGCAGGGAACCTTCACGGTAAGGCGGACTTCTGTCACAACGGTCTGCGCATCCTGATTAATCCCCTGCATACTTCCAAAGTAAGCTCTCCGGGGCCACCTGCCGCCTCTCCACGTGGGACACCCGCACTCTAAGGTGGACGCCGCTCCTCCCCCACCGAAGAGGCACAGCTGACCTGGGACTGACGTTGGGGGCTGACGGTAGCCCTTGTGTCCACGCCGCAGTCACACAGTCCCTGGGGACCCCGTCTAAAGACAAGGTCCCCATCCAAACTCAGGGCCTGGGGGAGGCTCAGCTGGAAAGCAACGTTACCATTTTCTCCCTCCCTCTCTCTCTCTCTCTCTCTCTCTCTCTCGAACTCTGCTCAGGGGCCACAACCCGGGGACAGGTACCTGGGAGGAGTGAGCTGCGTTCAGGGCCAGGCTGTGCCAGACTCCCCCACCCTGAGACCTGTCGTGGTGCAGACCCCTCAAGTGCAGCACGACTTTCTGGTCGACTTTCACGGTGGCCTCGACCTCCCTGCTCTTCGCCTGGGTGAGCAAGAACCACTGGCATTGAAAGAGGTGCCTTCCCGTCTCCAGGGGCCTGCAGAAGCCACCCTGGGAGCCCAGCGGTGAGAAGAAACGGTTCCAACATGTCTGTCCCACCCGCTCGCAGGGCCGGGAGTGGGGACGGGTGCACCGGGGTCTTTCCAACGGGGATGCTCCAGTCCAGGGCTCACAGGTGGGTTTGTGGGGCGGGCCTGGGAGGCAAACCTGAGGGTCCGTGTCTCATTCTAAGGGAGCGCCCAGGTCCTAGTCTGTTTTGTTCGCTGCTGTATGCCTAAAGCTTAACGCGAGTGCTGGTGCACAGAGGTGCTCGGTAAATGTTGGAAGAATGCAGAATCATTGGTGATAGCCTGCCACCCCAAGGCCACAGCCAGGCTGGAGAAGAGAGAGAAAGAAAGAGAGAGGAAGAGGGAGAAGGAGAGGACGAGGGAGGACGAGGGAGGACGAGGGAGGACGAGGGAGGACGAGGACGTTGCTACTGCTGCTGGCTTTGAAGACGGAGAAAGGGACCATAACCCAAGAAACGTGGGGGGCTTTTAGTAGCTAGGAAAGGCAAGGATTCTCTCCCGAAGCCTCTGGAAGGCATGTAACTCTGGTGACCCCTGATCTTAGCCAAGGGAAACCCTTTTGGGATTTCGGGCCGCCAGCTCTCTAAGGTAAGGGTGCGCTGCTTCGGTACGGCAGCCGGAGGACCCCACCACCGCGAGGAATCGGTTACTCACTCAGCAGCCGCGAGCCTCGGCCGCCTGCCAGGCGCTCAGAAGCAGGGTGCCATCTGTGCCCACCCGGGTTCACTGAGAAGTTAAAAGCACCTCGTCACAGAGTCTTATCACCGGTGTGTAACGTTACAAGAATACAGGGCTTTGTTTTAGAAACAACAGGGAGGAGGAATAAATAAATCCTTCCAAGAGAAGAAAAAAAAAAAGGGTCGTTAAACAAAGAGGGTTTTAAAAAGAACGGGCAGCCGGGGCGCCTGGGGGGGCGGGGCTCAGTGGGTAAGCGTGTGACTTCGGTTCAGGTCACGATCTGATCAGGTTCGTGGGTTCGAGCCCCATGCCAGGCTCTGTGCTGACGGCTCAGAGCCTGGAGCCTGCTTCGGACTCTGTGTCTCCCTCTCTCTCTGCCCCACCCCTGCTCATGCTCCGTCTCTCTCTCTCTCTTTCAAAAATAAGTATTAAGAAAGAACAGGCAGCCACACTCGATTCGCAGGCTCCCATCCACGTGGTTCTCCTGTCTCGTTCCCAGGGGGGATTCTGGACCCCGTGTGTCAGATCTTCTGATTCCTTTTTAATTAGAAGCAGAAATCTGAGCGATCTTCCAATTTTCGATGTTGACAATGTTTTAAAAAATGTTAAGTGCTAGGCAGGCCAAACAAAACACATCTGGAGGCTGGATCTGGCCCACGGCGCCGTTCCGCAATCTCCGGTTTAAAAGACACTAAACACCCGGGGAGGTATTTCTGCAGGTCTTTCGAGTCGTCGTTATGCCCTCTGTTTCCTGTCACGAGCTCCGGGGACTTGAGCCCCCAAGGCTCTGGGAGGCATCCGCAGCCCCGTTTAACCGGTGGGGGAGTGGGGCCCCAGAAGGAGAGGTCTCTGTGCTCGCCGGCCGGCCCCGCCTCACCCTCGGCAGACGTCTGGACATCCCGCAAGGGAGAAACCCCCGCTAACTTCTTTGTCCGGGGCCTGGCACATAGTAGGTGCTCAATAAATGCTTCCTGGAGAATGGGGTTACCGCCCGGGGCTTCTACCCTAGAGGGATCAGGAAGGAGTCTGGGATGAGGGCCGAGGGGGCCCCTGGCAGGTACCCGAGGGAGACGATTACATTCCACCTTGGTTCTTGCAAGCTCTGCGTTGGAGAGGAGTACTGTCTCCGTTTCACAGCCGGGGACACGGGGGTCCGGAGCTGCGGAGTAATTCGCTGGGGGCACATCGGCAAACGTGCATCTCACCTTCTGAGTCAGGGGTTCAGAAAGCTACAGCCAGAGAGCCCCGCCTGGCTCGTGGCTGTGATTAGGGCTGTCTTTCTCCTCGCGGGCCCCTGTAACAAAAATCCCACAGACTGGGTGGTTTAAACACCCGGAACTTCTTTGTCACGGTGCTGGAGGCTGGAGATGCGAGATAAGGGCGCATCGGCGTAGCTGGGTTCTGGTTTGCAGGTGGCTGTCTCCTTACCATGCCCTCACGGGGTAGAGAGAGAGTGGGGGGGGGGGTAGCTCTCTTCCAATCACGGGGACTCCGCCCCTCTGAGCTAAGCCCCGCCTCCAACACCTTCACGTTAGGGCCTCGCCCCACGAATCTGGAGAGGGGACACATGCAGTCTATGGCACAAGTTTTAAGAGAACACAGTTGTGCCCATTCATTCGTGTTTTCTAGGGTGTTTTCTGCGTGACGAGGGCGTGGGGACTGTACGGTCTATGCAGGCAAAAAGAGTGACTGTCTGCTCCTTCACAGAAACGGGGGGTCGGCCCCGCTCAGGGTCAGGGGAACAACAGATGTTCAATAGCACTGAGGTGACTCTTCATTAAGCACTGATGACGCGCCAGGCGCTGGGGCTCTCACGGTCAATCGAGGCGCACTCTGGAGACACCCCAGGGGTGGTTCCGGACCACCCCAACAGAGCGAGTCTCGCCATGAGCGAGCCAGATAAAATTCCTGCTTTCCCAGTGCGCACAGAAGCTATGTTCACACGCAGTCAATTAAATGTGCACTGATACCATCATGTCTGAAAAACCAACGGACACACCCTAAAGATACCTTACTGGGGCGCCTGGGGGGCTCAGTCGGTTAAGCGGCCGACTTCGGCTCAGGTCATGATCTCACGGTCTGTGAGTTCGAGCCCCGCGTCGGGCTCTGTGCTGACAGCTCAGAGCCTGGAGCCTGCTTCGGATTCTGTGTCTCCCTCTCTCTCTGCCCTTCCCCTGCTCATTCTGTCTCTCTGTCTCTCAATAATTAATAAAAATGTTAAAAATTAAAAAAAAAAAGTACCTGATTGCTACAAAATGCTAACCATGGTCTGAGCCAGCTGTAATCGCTGGTCACACGTCACCATAACAAACATTATAATAATTAAAAAGTGAAATATCGCAAGAGTTACCAAAATGTGACACGCAGACACCAAACGAGCAAACGCTGCTGGGAAAAGCCCAGAACAGCTTTGCTAGATGCCAGGTTGCCACAAACTTTCGATTTGTGTTTTAAAAAAATGCAAAACCTGCCAAGCGTAATAATGTAAAGTACAATCAGATGAGGTATGCCTGTAGAACAGACAGGGTACCGAACACGAATCTTAGAGACCGGTAGGGGAGAGAGGAATGGGGCAAAGAACCATATCAAAATAGAACTGAGTTTCCGACAGGTGCCAGAACCAGAAGTGAAGGGGTGGGCAGGAGGGGTCGCCGGGGGATGCGAGGTGGTCTGGGGACCCGATAAAGCTTCCCAGAAGAGATGACACGTGAGCGGAACCCCCAACAATTCGTACAGGGAAGAAGGCAAAGCTGAAGCAGAGAGTGATAGCTCTAGGCACAGAACATACAAGGGTCCTGGGGCAGGAAAGAGCCAGGTGAGGAACAGAAGGGAGTCGGCAAAAGGGAAAGAGAGGTCTCGGGTGGCCTGGAGGGTCAGCAAGACTGGCGGGGCAGGGCTGGGGTCTCTGTCCACAGAGGACCGTGAGGGGGGCATGGTTAAGCTGGCACACTGACAAGCCCCCTCCGGCCATCACACAGGGTGGAAGGGCAGGGACGGAGTGGAAGAGCAAAGCCAGGTAGGAGAGCATGCTGCTCGTCCACGTCAGAGAGGACGGCGCCCCGGACCGGGGCCGCTGGGGTGCAAGGTCCCTGGGGTCTTGGGGGTCCTCACTCGCGGCGTGCTGACTCCACGCAAGGGCGCACCCCTCCATGCTCCCAGGGACGGCCTTGCTGCTGTAGGGGTGGCGCAGGCCCGTACAGACCCGGGAGGAGGAGCACACGCGTGCACACGGACGCACGAGGCCGGGTCAGAGGCGGCCAGGGGCCTCCCCCCACGGCCGGCCTCCTTCCCAGCTCGCCCTGGAGCCCACTCACTAGGTAGCCCAGGACCGCCGTCTGCAGGGTCTCCTCTCGGCCGTGCGGGACGAGCCTCGTTTCCAGGGAGCCTCGCTGGTGTCGCCCGTCCGCCGCGAAGGTCTCCGGCAGGAGGAGCCTCTGCGGGACGGGCAGGGGCCAGGGGTGCCTGGCGTGGGGAGGGGGTAACAGGCCGAAGCCATTAAGGCAGCCGGCAGGGTTGGAGGACAACCGGGCCCCGAGAGCTCACGCTGGGCCTGTCTCGAGCTTGCAGAGTGAGGACTCCGTCACGGAGAGAACATCAGGACACGCCTCACCCCTGCGCCTGACGATGTGCCAATCGACGCCCGCTCACCATCCTGCCACGTCCTCTAACAACCCAGGGGCCTGGGCACAGCGGGGGTCATCCCTCCCCCCCACCCCCGGCAGCAGAGACCCAAGGACGGGCAGCACCTGGGGTCTGTTACCTTGGTTGAATTCTCTGTGCCTCAGTTTTCCCATCTGTGAAATGGGGCCAAAATATTAGTCCCCCCCCATCTCACATGGCGGTTGGGACCATTGGAGAGAAAGTCCGGCCAAGAGTTTTGTCCTTATCTCAGAGGGGCCTGCTCAGACAACCGAAGCTGCCAAAGGGCCCTCTGAGAACAGGCTTTGGCAAGTTCCAGAATCCCGCTGTTACCACTATTGTAATGAGTCTCTCTGCCCCTCCCTTGCTTGTGCTCTCTCAAAAATAAACATTAAAAAATTAAAAAAAAAAAATTGTGCCAGCATGAGCTGATACAAAAAGTTGGCCAAGATAGATTTTCAATTAAAAAAACAAAAGAAAGAAAGAAAGAAACAATGTGGCAAAAAGAATAAGGTTCAATCTCTTCATATAAAACCAGCACGCCCAGAAACGAAACCCAAAACTAAAAGGTCTGTCAGGTCTAGAGCGTTACGGGTTGACTTACGTCCCGCCAAAAGATGTTGAAAACCTACCCCCTCATGTCTGTGAGCGGGACCTTCTTTGGAAACAGAGGCCTTGCATGTGGTCGGGATATAAGGTCGTGAGGGCGGG
>PITB01027033.1:0-20715 GCA_004024585.1 Paradoxurus hermaphroditus
AATTCATTCTGAGGCCAGTATTACCCTGATACCAAAACCAGATAAAGACTCCACTACAAAAGAGAACTGTAGGGACACCTGGGTGGCTCAGTCAGCAGGGCATCTAACTCTTGGTTTCAGCTCAGGTCATAATCTCACAGTTCATGGGATTGAGCCCCACATGGGGCTCTGTGCCAGCAGCAGTTCATGGATTGAGCCCCACATGGGGCTCTGTGCCAGCAGTGTGGAGCCTGCTCAGGATTCTCTCTCCCCCTCTCCCTCTGCCCCTCTCCTGTTCTCTCTCTCTCTCAAAATAAATAAATTTAAAAAATAGAACTACAAGCCAATATCCTTGCTGATCATAGATGCAAAAATCTGTCAACAAAATACTAACAAACCAAATTCAACAATACATTTTAAAAAATCATTCACCATGATCATGTGGGATTTATTCCTGGGTTGCAAGGGTTGATTCAATACTCACAAATCAATCATTGTGATACATCGTATCAATAAAATAAAGTATAAAAACCATATGATCACTTCACTAGATGCAGAAAAAGCATTTCACAAAGTACAACATCTATTCATGATAAAAACCCTCAACAAAAAAAGGGAACTTACCTCAACATTATGAAGACCAAATACAAAAAAATCCACAGCTAATATCATTCTTAGTGGGGAAAAACTGAGAGTTTTTCCTTTAAGGTCAGGAACAAAACAAGGATGTCCACTCTTACCACTTTTATTCACCAAAGTACTAGAGTAAGTCCTAGCATCAGCAATCAGACAACAATAACAAATAAATAAAAAGCATCCAAATTGGTAAAGAAATAGTAAAACTTATACTATTTGTAGGTAACATGATACCATACATAGGAAACCCAAAAGACTCCACCAAAAAACTGCTAGAGCTGATAAACAAATTCAGTAAAGTCGCAGGATACAAAATCAATGTACAGAAATCAGTTACATTTCCATACACCAATAATGAAGCAGCAGAAAGAGAAATTAAGAAAAAAATACCATTTACAACTACACCCAAAATAATATATCCAGGGAAAAAAGACCTAACCAAAGAGGTGAAAGACCTATACTCTAAAAACTACATAACACTGATGAAAGAAATTGAAGAGGACACAAAATAAATGGAAAGATATTCCATACTCATGAATTGGGAGAACGAATATTAAAATGTCCATACTACCCAAAGCAGTCTGCACACTTAGTGCAATCCATATTGAAATGCAAGCATCATTTTTTACAGAACTAGAACAATCCTAAAATTTGTATGAAACCACAGAAGATCCTTAATAGCCAAATAACCTTTAAAAAGACGCAATGCGGGAGGCATCACAATTCTGGACTTCAAGCTATTTTACAAAGCCGTAGTGATCAAGACAAATGGTAATAATACAAAAATAGACACATAAATCAATAGAACAGAATGAAAAATACAGAAATAAACTCACAATTATTGGTTGATTAATCTTCAACTAAGCAGGAAAGAATATCCAGTGAATGAATTGGATGAAGACAGTCTCTTCAACAAATACTGTTGGGAAAACTGGACGGCCAAATGCAAAAGAATGAAACTAGACCACTTTCATATACCATCCACAAAAATAATTCAAAATGGATTTCCAAATGACATATTTGATAAAGAGTTAGTATCCAAAATATATAAAGAACTTACAAAACTCAACATCCAGAAAACAAATAATCCAATTTAAAAATAGGCAGAAGACAGGAACAGACATTTAACCAAAGAAACATACAGTTGGCCAACAGACACATGAAAAGATGTTCAGCGTCAGTAATCATCAGTAAAATGCAAATCAAAACTACAATAAGATATCACCTCTCATGTGTCGGAATGGCTAAAATCAACAACACAATGAAACAAGTGATGGTGAGGATGCAGAGAAAAAGGAATGCTAGTGCACTTTTGGTGGGAATGCAAACTGGTGCAGCCGCTGTGGAAAATAGTATGGAGGTTCCTCACAATTTAAAAATAGAACTACTATATAACCCAGCAATCACACTACTGGGTATTTACCCAAAGAATACAAAAATACTAATTCAAGGGGATACATGCACCCTTATGTTTATAGCAGCATTATTTACAATAATGAAAATATTGATGTGGTATGAACATGTGTGTGTGTATAGTGGCATATTATTTAGCCATAAAAAGGATGAAATCTTGCCATTTGGAACCGTGTGGATGGAGCTAGAGAGTATTATGCTAAGCAAAATAAGTCAGTCAGAGAAAGAAAAATATCATATGATTTCACTCATATGTGGAATTTAAGAAACAAAGAGACAAACAAAAGGGAAAAATTAAGAGAGAGACACACACAAATCAAGAAACAGACTTAATTATAGAGAACAAACTGATGGCTACTAGCGGGGAAGTGCAGAGAGAGTGAGGGGATGGGTTCAATAGATGATGGGGATTAAGGAGTACACTCGTCATGATGAGCACAGAGTGATGTATGGAAGTGTTGAATTACTATATTGTATACCTGAAATTAATATATAACACTATGTTAACTGGAATTAAAATAAAAACTTAAAATTAAATTTATAAAAAAAGAAAAAGTAAATGGTTAACCTAAAAAGACAGTGACCAACTACTGGTGCTTTCCATGGAACTGGGGACTGAGTACTTCTATTCCCTAAGCCAAGTTTGATATACTTCTAAGATCATTGGGGGTCATTGGGGGCTACGGCAAAAGACACCAAGCCTTGATACACACAGGAAAAAAAAGATTAAAAAGAGACTCATGGAGGACCTGGGAGTAGCCAGGGAGGTCTAGGGCAATTCTGGGCTCCAGTCTGTGCTACAGCTCAGGCCCCAGGGGAGAGAAGTTGTACTCTCAGCAACAAAGGCATAAAAGACAGGTGTAGCCAAGAGAATAGAAGCAGTTACAGAAGGCAGTTCCATTTGGAGAAGATCTCTCCAGAACCTCCTAGCAGGGAGTAACCGGGGGCCAAGGGGAAGGGAGGGCAGAGGGCTGTTTTCTTGCTTTATGTTCCTAGGTCTGGGTTCCAGTTGCTCTGTCTCTTTCTCTAGCTCCTTGGTTTTCTCACTTTGCTTCCTTCATTTAATCCTTCTGACTTTGGCCTTCTTTTCCCTAAGATCTTCCCTATAGAGACAAAAGCCCGAGACCTGGAAAACAAGTGAGACAAAGGAGACCAAGGTCTCCTCTGGACATGTTAGAGGGAGCAGAAACCCCTGCCTTACAAAAGAGCAAACAAACTGCCTCACAGAGCTTGACGCAGAGGAGGTATGCTGTGAAAGCTGAAAGAACTGTCCCAGCAGGAGATCCTCCCATTTAAATTATGGATCCAAGATCCTGAAAAGAGATAGAGATTGAATTTGCCCATTTCCGATTTTTTAAAAACCAAGAACTAGAAACAGACATCGAATCATCAAAATAATAGAAACCATTCATCAGAAAAGCATTAGCCAGCAGAACACTGAAGGGAAAGTTCTAGACTTTCTACTTGACCAGACCTAGACACAGATGTCGACTATCACTGTTTCCTTACATTGTTTAGAAACTTATATTTTAATTTAAGATGCAAAATAAAAACTTACAATAGTCAATCTCTTCTAACAGTAGGAAATATATTCTTCTATCAAAAAAATGTGGAAAAAATTACTAAAAAACAATTTGCTTTAGAAAGTAGAAGAGCTGTGTATTTTGGGAAATACCTTAAAAAACAATAGTTCCCAAGTTTCTTAGGTAACAGAAGCCAATTAGGAAATACAAAGAGAGACAAAAGTAATAATAATAGAAAATATCCCAAAAATGTCTATAACAAAAAGGAAAAACATAGATTTTTGAATGGAAAGAATCAGTTGGTAAAGATATCAGTTCTCCCATAATTAATTTGTATTTTTAAATATAATACTCCAGGGACACCTGGGTAGCTCAGTCAGTTAAGCATCTGACTTCATCTCAGGTCGTGATCTCATGGTTTGTGAGTTCCAGCCCCGCTGACTGTGCAGACACTGCTTGGGATTCTCTCTCTCCCTCTCTCTGCCCCTCCCCTGCTCGCTCCCTCTCTCTCTCTCTCTCTCTCTCTCTCTGTCTCTCTCAAAATAAATAAACTTTAGAAATATATATAATATTCCAAGAAAATAACACTTAAATTAATTAGCATTAATTTAAAACAGTTTTTGAAGTTATTGCTAAGAATCTCCCCTACCATGCGGTAAATACATGATTCAATTGGTAGTGACACGAAAAACAGAAAAGATTGTCCTGGGAGGCAGTGAGCTTTGAATGTATGTTGGAACTTAATATATGACTAAAAAAGGGCATTCAGGATAATGGGGAAAAAAGGCTTATTTACTGAATGATGCTAGAACAATGGTTTAACTATTAGTGGGGTGAAATTAAGGTAGATACTTTTTCACTCCATGTGAAATTTCAAATTCATTTAAAAATTAAATTTAAAATAATTTTTTGTCAAGAATATGTTAGTAAATATTTATTAAAATACTGCATTTTAAATTATTAAAAGTTTAGAAGTCATGAAATAATATTAAAAAGTATAACTGTTATGATCACGTAAAAGTTTGTGTATGCATGTGTGTAAATCATTTTTTAGAAAAGATAGATAGAATTTAATGGAAAATGAATTGGAGGAAATATTTCCAGAAAATTCAACAGACGTAATACCCTTAAGATATAATGAAAGATTTTTTTTTAAATACAATGAAATCCATACAAATTAATAAGGCTGTACTCCATCTTGAGTACTTGCAATACATTATTGCATTTAATCCTATGAGGTAATCTGCTCATAAAGACAAAAGATGAAATTAATGAGGAAGCCCATAAACGTTGAGCTCAGTCAATAGTGAAGTGAAAACTGAACCAAAATTGAAATATCAATTTTTACTCACTCTAGTAATAAAGACTTTTAGTTTAATTTCCTAATTTGGAGTGTGATGAAATGGATGGATGTGATGAACAAACTCTGGTTGGGTGAAGTACTACAATGTCTCTATGAAGCAACATTTCAGTATATACCAAGATTATTTAAAATATCCACATTCTCATATAGGGGCAGAATAACTTCTTGAAAGACAATTTGGCAATATCAACCAAAATCTTTCTTTTTCCATTTCACCTTGCAATTCATTCTTAGAAATTATCCCATAAATAAACTTATACATATGCATAAAGATGTTGAACAAGTACATTTAGTACATTGTTTTTTCAGTAGCAAAATACTAGAAACAAATTGAATGTCAGAAGTTCTTATTAAATTAGGAAATCATTCACTTAGCAATGTGACATAACTAGTTTGTGATAGGGAGCAGTCTCCAAGATAATTAAGTTAAGAAAGAAAAGAAAAGAAAAGGAAACAAAGGAAAAGGGTATGATTAGTATGCTAACATTTGCTTTTGTCTTTTATGAGAAAACATACATATATATTCTTGCTCATGCAAAAACTATCTCTGGAAGGATTTCTAAGAAACTGGGTTACTGGCTGCCTCTGGTTAAAAAGAAATTTGGGAGTCCCAAGCACAGAAGTCTAAGTATCCATTGTTTATATTTTTTATTTTATTTGAATTTTAACCACGTACATGTATAACAGTTAAAATCAAAATATTACTAAAAGAAATTTTAAGATGTTCTTTGTATATATCACTTTTGTATCATTTTAAAAATCCTACTCAAAGGAAATAATCTGAAAAGTAAGATAATGGTGAATAAATTATGGAACAGCCAAAACTGGAAATATAAAGCCGACATCAAGATTAAGATCATTGCTTTTAATGATCTGGAAAGTTGTGGTTTATTTATTCATCCATGTCATAAATTTTTACTGGGCTCCTATTTTATGTCCTAGAACACACTACTGAAATACAAAGGCAAGATACAACATTATCTCTCTATATTAATGAAAACTGGAAATACAAATATAATTACAAAATGGAAATAATGGAAAGAAATCAAATTTTAATATTTGTTATCCCTTAGTAATAAGATTATTCTTGATACATATGTATTTGAATATACTTACTAGAAACACAAGTGGTAATGATACATGGCTATTCCAACCTTTATGTTTAGAATAAATTTTGACTTGTTTTATTGCTCCTCTGTGGAATATTTCCAGGAGCCAAAAAAAGTTGAGGGTAATGCATACATAAAAGAAACTGGGTCATTTGGTGGGAGTCTCTATTATCAGGACCCTGAGCTAAACTCTCCAATGCAATTTTCTTTCCATTTCATTTTTATGGACAGAAACTGCGAACAGGGCACCTGTGCCATGGATACTCCTACCAGTGTTACCAACGGTTCCAGCCTCCAGATTTCCCACTTCATCCTGATGGGGTTCCCAGGCATTCATGGATGGCAGCACTGGCTCTCCCTGCCCCTGGCTCTACTCTACTTCTTAGCTCTTTGTGCTAATCTCCTCATTATGATCATCATCCAACATGAGGCCATGCTGCATGTGCCCATGTACCATTTTCTGGGTGTATTGGCAGTTGTGGACATGGGCCTGGCCACCACCATCATGCCTAAGATCCTGGCCATCTTCTGGTTTGATGCCAAGGCCATCAGTCTCCCTGAGTGTTTTGCTCAGATATATGCCATCCACTGCTTCTTGTGCATGGAATCGGGTATCTTCCTCTGCATGGCAGTGGACAGATATATAGCCATCTGTCACCCACTTCGATACCCCTCTATAGTCACTGACATTTCTGTGGTCAAAGCCACAGGATTCATGGTGCTCAGGAATGGCCTGTTTACTATTCCAGTTCCAATACTGGCTGCCCAGAGACAGTATTGCTCCAAGAATGAAATTGACCACTGCCTGTGCTCTAATTTGGGGGTCACCAGTCTAGCCTGTGATGACATCACTGTGAACAAATTTTACCAACTGATCTTAGCATGGATCCTGATTGGGAGTGATATGGCTCTGGTTTTTTCTTCCTATGTGTTAATCCTTCGCTCTGTGCTGAGGTTGAACTCACCAGAAGCAATGTCGAAGGCTCTGGGGACCTGTAGCTCCCACCTCATCCTCATCCTCTTCTTCTACACAGGTATCATTGTGCTGTCTGTCACACATCTCGCAGAGAAAAAGATTCCCCTAATCCCTGTGCTCCTTAATGTGCTGCACAATGTCATCCCCCCAACACTCAATCCCATGGTCTATGCACTCAGGATGCAAGAGCTCAGACTGGGCTTCCAGAGACTGCTTGGGCTTAGTGAAAATATGTCCACTAAGTAAGTGAAGATATTTCCACTAAGTAACTCCAGCTTTAGAACGCCATTAAGGTGTGAGGGAAGGATAGAGGTTTTAGCTGTCGATAGACCTGGGTTGTAATTTGCCTTTATCTCTCACTAGGAAAAAAAATAACCAATAAAATCATGAAAACTGTCAGTCTAACTGATCAAAATATGCATATGAAAATCACGATGAAATTCCACTTCCTGTAAAATAAGTAAGAATAGAAAAGTTAAATGTTGCTGACCACTGATGCAATTCTGAGATTGATACTCATACACAGCTGGTAGGATTGTAAATTGGTCCAAATGTACCAAAAAGGAATTTGACAAAATTTACTGGAATGTTGGTAAATGTTCATGTTCTTTCATCCAGTAATTCTATTTTTAGAAAAATATCCAAAATAAATAATCTAAATGTGGACACCTGGGTGGCTGAGTCAGCTGAGCATCCAATTCTTCATTTCAGCTCAGGTCATGATCCCAGAGTCATGGGATCGAGCCCCATGTCAGGCTCTGCACTGAGCATGAAGCCTGCTGGAGATTCTTTCTGTCTCTCCCTCTGTCCCTCTCCCCATCTCATGCTCTCTCACTCTCTCTCTTTCTCTTTCTAATTAAAAAATAAATAATCGAAATGTAAGCAAAAATTTATTCATAAAAAAGTTCAGTTAATAGTAGAAAATGAAGTCTTTAAAACTGTTACATGAATTGACTCTAACTTGTACATATTTGTTTTTCATGTCATTTTCATAATAAGAAAAAGAAAATAAATGTTTATTCTAAAAATACTGAGACAAGTTTCATTTTTGTACCAGAAAATCTCAATAATAATAATAATCAATTAAGTAATGGTTAACAAGTTCTAAGTACCTCTCATAGGCTAGAAAACACACAAACAATCTGATTTAATACTCACAATAACCCTGTGAGGCGCATACAGCATTATCCCTAATGTATGGCTAAGGGACCTAGGGCCCTGTGGGTTACATATCATGTCCCAGCAGCACAATTTTCAAGTGGGGGAGCTGGGATTCTACCCCTTGCAAGTGTGATTGCACAACCTTTGCACTCCTCCCCCTTTTACTCTTGCTCTGTTCATGAATTTCTATATGATCTTGAGCAATTTAGGATATCTCCCCCTGCTTCAATTCTTCAAGTTAAAAGTAGTGATAATCATAGCATTTTGCTGAACTAAGTCACAGCATACCATGCCAAGCAAAACAGATAATAAAGAAAACAGGCTTTGAGATATGATATGCACATACAAAAACTGATCTAATTATGTGGTAAAGCTTTCTTCCTAGGAAAGGAAGAAAATACTCCTAGAAAATGCCTTAGAAAATAGCTCCGAATAACCTATTAATTAAATCTAAATGAAATTTTTCCATTTGCACATCTAACAAAGATGCGCACTTTTGAGTACAAGAATGCTGATCCATGTTCACTTTGTACCTTCTCTGAGCCTAGTACAGAACTTTGCACACGATGTACACTTAATACTGGATTCATGATGTGGTTGATCAGAAGTATAACATGGTCTGTCAATCTATGTATCAAATATACCGGACCATGGTATGAAGAATGACCTCGGAGAGTTTGCATGAGTCCACCTTGGAGAACAACCTCTTAGAAGACATGCCGGGACTGAAGCAACACCATGAGCTCATCTCACCAGGGAAGTGAGTGCTAGGCAGCAGAGCAGACCTGCAGAAAATTAATCTATAATGTGGGACCATCCTAAGAATAATGCTTAGAAACTTACCCAAGAATAGGGACTATAAACTTTCTCCAAAGGAGCTATTCACCCTTGACCGATAATGGCCACTGATTCAGACTGAAGCAATCCTCCAATAAGAAAAGGTACGGGAGAGACACTTATAGAAAAGGGCTTGAACTTAATCCAACCTCCGCTGTTTCTAGTCTAAAGGAGCAGGATAGTAACAACATCTAACCTTCAAGAGTTCTTTACAGTTTGCAGAACACTTTTTCACAGTGGATCACCTAATTTCATGTAGTCTTCATAGCAGCCTTCTTAGTTAGGAAGCATTACTGTTAATACTTCTTTTTTTTTTTTTTTTTCTGTTAATACTTCTTCACAAAGAAATAGGCACTCAGGTTTAATGATTATACAAGTTCACCAACTGGTAAATAGTAATATTGACCCATCCTAAAAGCTGCCTCTAAACTTTCATTCACACATATTTTTTCATTTATTCATTCATTCGAAAACACACAGCATGAGTTTATGTGTAGGAGCCCAAAGTGTAGGCCACTCTCAACAACTCTGTGGGGATGTGTTTCTTAGTACTTTTGAAAATATGTAAACATCTAACAACCTACCTGGAGTTTCAGCAAAAACTCTGACACAACAGAAAGATAAGAGCAGTTAATTATTCTCTTCACTCCATGTGCCATGAGTTTAAAAAGGGGTACGCAATCTGTTTTATCTTTATAAATTCTTCCTCTTTGCCATGTGCTTTATTATATACCCATTTGTTTTGCCTTATGATTTTAATATTGTCACACTATTTTATTTTTAATTGCCTATTGTCTTTTCTAGCACATTTATTTTCATATCCAGTTGATAATTTAATTTGGACCTGTCTTTTCAAAACAGCATTAGCTGTATCTTCATTACTATACAAATCAAAACCACAGTAAGATATTACTTCACACCCACTAGGATGATTATAATTAAAAATACAGATAGTAAGTGTCAGTGAAATTACGGAGAAAATAAAACACTGCTGGTGGGGATATAAACTGGTGCAGCCATTTTAGAAAATAGTCTGGCAGCTCTTTGAGTGATTAAACAAGAGTTACAACATGACCCAATATTCCACTCTTAGGTAAATACCCAACAGAACTGAAAACATGTATGTCTGCACAAAAATTTCTACCTGAACGCTTATAGCAATATTATTCATAATAACCAAAAAATAAAAAAAACATAAATGTGCATGAACTGATTAATACCATTAAAAAAATGTGGTGGACCCATACAAGGGAAAATTATCCAGCCAGAAAAAGAAAAGAAGTACTGATACATGCTACAACATGGGTGAAACTTGAAAACATTAGACTAAATAAAAGTCGGACAGAAAAAGACACACATTGTATGGTTCCATTTATACGAAATATCTAAAATAGGCAAATCAATAAGGATAGAAAGCAGATAAGTGATTACCATGGACTAAAGGAACGGGAAAATGGGAAACAACTGTTTACAAAAGGGTTTCTTTTGAGGATGGTGAAAATTTCTGTAATTAGGAGTAATAGTTGCAATACAATACTATTGTGAATTACTGGAATCCACGGCATTATATACTTTAAAATGGTTTAAATGCTGAATCTTATTTGAATTTTACCTCACCTAAAGACAAACAAAAAACCTTCCTTCTTACGATGTCTCTTCAGTGCCCTCTACTGCCAAAGTCTGGCATCATTACAGTGAACAAAGGCATATTATTTAAAGAATCCTGATCATTTTCACAGAGCTGGCCAAGAGCTGGTTTGTAACTTAGTCACAATAAACTGATTGACAGCATAGTTCACACCTTTGACTACTCATCTTCCATATGCACGATTTTACACATCTTTGAACTCCCATACAACAAGAAAACAACTCAATACTTCTATTTTAAAAGATAAAACTATTCTGCATATAAAGAAGTTCTCACCTTTTCTCCAAAATAACAAGGTGCACAATCTCAAGAGTCATAGTCATTGTATACAAGAGTCATTGTATAATCCCCTATTCTTCGAATTCAGTCAGAGTCCAATCAAATATTCTGTTACCTAAAGACTAAACTGTAAAGTTGACTTCCAATAACTTGTACATAAAATAAAAATGGAAAGGAAAGAGAAGGGTTCACATATAAAAATAAAAGTTCGCATATGAAAAGCAAATTAAAAATTATTCAAAGCTACTACAGTTCTAATTTCTATGACTTTTCATGGGGTCATAATTGATATTTACCACGTTTACCCCAACTCTGTCAAAAGTTGGCAGAGTAACCAAAACCTTCATTCCTAAAGGTTCTGAATTCTCAGTCATCCTGCCCTTTCTTGATTGGTGTATTTTTCCATTAACCCTTACTAGTAGGCATGGGAACTACTAAGAGATACCTCAGGGGATATCCTGGTTCCCAACATAGTCTACCTGTCCCTGCTGCATAGAAGTAACCTAATTTCCCCTTGGTAAGTAGGGTTAATCACTCCAGATAACGGAGTATTCTTTTTCCCCTCTGGTTCTATTGTGTAAGGCAGTAAGATGAGTCCCTCTTTTTTTAGTTTTTATTTAAATTCTAGTTAATTAACATACAGTGCAATATTAATTATTAATTTCAGGTGTACAACATAGTGATTCAACACTTCCTTATAGCACCCTGGGCTCATCACAAATGCACTCCTTAATCTCCATCACCTATTTCATTGCTCCCCCAATCTATCTCCCCTCTGGTAACCACCAATTTGTTCTCTATAGTTAACAGTCTGTTTCTTGGTTTCCCTCGCTCTTTTTTCCCCTATGATCATTTGTTTTGTTTCTTAAATTCCACATATGAGTGAAATCATATGGTATTTGTATTTCTCTGACTTATTTCACTTTAGCATATACTCTCCAGCTCCATTCATGTTTTTGCATATGACAAAGTTTCATTCTTTTGATGGCTGAGTAATATTCCATTATATATATAATATGTATTATATTATATATAGGGGGGAAGGAAAGAGAGAGGGAGTTTACCTCTACTTTACCCATTCATCCATCAACGGACATTTGGGCTCTTTCCATAATTTGGCTATTGTCAATAAAGCTGCGATAAACATCAGGGTGCATATGTCCCTTCAAATCACTATTTTTATATTCTTTTGGCAAATACCTAGCAGTACAATTGCTGGATCCTAGGGTAGTTCTGTTTTTAACTTTTTAAGGAAATTTCATACTATTTTCCAGAGTGGCTACACCAGTTTGCATTCCCACCAACAGAGTAAGTAAAAGGGGAACCCTTTACATGCATCCTAATCAACACATGTTATTTCCTGTTTTGTTAATTTTAGCCATTCTGACAGGTGTGAGGTCATATCTCATTGCATTTTTTATTTGTATTTCCCTATGATGAGTGATTTTGAGCATCTTTTCATGTGTCTGTTGGAAGCTGGATCCCTTGATAGGAAGATACATAAACAGAGGGCGCGAATTAAAATAGTTTCTTTTATAATCTTCTGATGATACTTGAAGCATTTATTTCCCGGACTAGATATGCAAACTGAAATCCAGAATATGTGCCTATCCCACTCAGGAGTCATCAATACCATCTACTTGTTAGCTATATGTCAGTCTGGATAGTAGCCCACAGTGGTCTTGAGTCTCTGGTTGTCCCTGTTGACAAACAGAACAATTTTGAGCTTCAGAAGGAGTCAATGGACTTCTTTCTTTCTTTATTGATTGACTGGCCATTATAGCATCACTAGAATAATCTCATGATCACTCATCTCACCTGAGAAGGAATCTTCTCACCCAAGAATATTCCTCCAGAAAGTGTAATTAAAACACACACTTGTTGGGACACTTGGGTGGCTCAGTCAGTTGAGCATCCGATTCTTGACTTTGGCTTAAGTCATGATCCCAGGCTCGTGGGATCAAGTCCCATATGGAGCCTGCTTAAGATTCTCTCTCACTCTCTGCCCCTCTCCCCTACTTGCTCTCCCTCTCTCTCTCTAGCTTTATAAAATAAAAATAAAAATAAAAATTAGAAAAACACCGACTTGTTGATGCTAGGCCACTTTTAAGTTCACAGAAAGGTTTTGCTAATGAGTCTTAATATGCCCCCTTTGCATTCTCTTTTTCCAAGTTCATAGTGTTCCATAATTTTGGATGCCATACTAAGATTCCTATTATTGTTCTGCCATCAAAGATCTGGTTCAGACCACATTGCTAATTCACTGTCTATGATCAAAAATAAGCATAATTCCATCCTATTATATTGTCATTATTATTTAGTTTCTCTCTGATACTGTGAAGAAACTCACCAAGCAGATTTACTTTTCCTTTGGGCAAGTTCATTGGTGAAAATTATCAGACAAAATCTTTCCCAGAACAACTGATATTCTATTAGAGAAGGTCATTTTAGATATTTGTAGATTTTCTGAAATACCTTGTGATTTCAGTATAGAGATTTGAGGCTATAAAATGCTTATCAGTGTTCTTCCTTTGAAAATCTATACAATTTCTCTCCACAGCATTTTCCACAGGGTTCTGAAAAACACATTGTTATTCTCAAATCCTTCTTGGTTGTGACTTCAAATTTTTTAACAATATATAAATTTATTGTTACCAAAATTAAGATTTGTTACCAAAATAAATAATTGCCATCCCACAAGAGCTGTTACTTCTCTTACTTTTTTATAGTCAAGAAGCAAAGAAGTAAATTTCCCTAATGTTCTGATAAATCTGTGACTTTCTTTGGCTACAGCTTGACAATAATAACTTATGACTTAGTATATCTTAATTATAGCAAGCTACACCTAATTTTGCAACATTTTACAAAATCCAACCATGGTAATATTTTATTAAACAAAATTGCAGAAATATTAGGTATCTTTGGTTGTAGCAAAAAAAAAAAAAAAACTGAATTTCACACATTGATCAAAATATTGATTCCATTCCAAAACTGGGCAGCAACATGCAAAAGAATGAATCTGGACCACCTTTTTACACCATACACAAGAGTAAATTCAAAACAGATTAAAAACCTAAATGAGAGACCTGAAACCATAAAAATCCTAGAAAAGAACACAGGCAGTAACTTCTTTGACATAGGCCATAGTAACTTCTTTCTAGATGTATCTCCTGAGGCAAGGGAAAGAAACAAAAGCAAAAATAAACTATTGGGACTACCCAAAAGAAGCTTTTTGCACAACAAAGGACACTATCAACAAAACTAAAAGGCAACCAACAGAATGGAAGAAGATATTTGCAAATGAAATATTCGATAAATGATTAGTACTCAAAATATATAAAGAACTTCTAAAACTCAAACCCAAAAAAGAAATAACCCAATTAAAAAATGGGCAGATGACATGAACAGACATTTCTCCAGAGAAGACATACGGATGGCCAACAGACACATGAAAAGATGCTCAACATCACTCATCATCAGGGAAATACACATCAAAAGTACAATGAGATATCACCTCACTTCAGTCAGAATGGCTAAAACCAAAACACAAGAAACAACAGGTGTTGTTGAGGATGCAGAAACAGGGGAACCTTCTTCCACTGTTTGTGGGAGTGGAATCCGGTGCAGCCACTCTGGAAAATAATATGGAGGTTCCTCAAAAAGTTAAAAATAGAACTACCATACAATCCAGCAATTTCACTGCTAGCTATTTATCCAAAGAATACAAGAACACTAATTCAAAGGGATACATGCTATGCTTATAGCAGCATTACTGATAATAGCCAAATTATGGAAAGAACCCAAATGTCCATTGTTATACATATATATATATTATATATATACATATATATTATGGAATATCATTCGGCCATAAAAAAATGAAATCTTGCCATTTGCAATGACATGGATGGAGCTAGAAAGTATAATGTTAACTAAGCAAAGTCAGTCAGCTGAGAAAGATAAATACCATAGGATTTTACTCATATATGGAATTTAAGAAACAAAAGAAACAACCAAGGGAAAAAATAAGAGAGAGAGAGAGACAGAGAGAGAGAGAAATCAAGAAACAGACTCTTAGTTATTGAGAATAAACTGATAATTACCGGAGGGGAGGGGAGCTGGGGATGGGTTAAATAGGTAATGGAGATTAAGGAGTGTACCTATCTTGATGAGCACAGAGTAATGTATGGAAGTGTTGAATTACTATATTGTACACCTGAAATTAATAAAACACTGTATGTTAAATAACTGGAATTAAAATAAAAATCTAAAAAATATATACTGATTCCATTCCATCGCAACATTACTGCGTTTCTAGTAAGCTTTGACTATTAGAATCTGACAGCAGTCTTTAAGCAACAAAGAGGTAAATAGGTGTATTTTAAGCAAATTTGAGAAAATAAAGATAAAAATTAAAATTTTAATGATAGTATACATAGATAGAATACAGAAAAGAGTAAAATGTCACTGCACATGAACAAGAGCATCACATTTTGAAATTCCTCTAGACTGCTTCTTTATTCATTCTTCTCAATATTCATTCATCTATTTGAAAAGTATTCATAAAATACCTACTATGTGCCAGGAACTGGTCTAGGTGCTGGGTATAGCACAAAAATTACAAAAACCATGCTTTTGGGAAGTTTACATTTTAATGTGAAAAAGATAAGAAAAACAAATGACTTCAAATATATGACATGTTGTAATATGGGCCATACAGATTGATAAAATAGAGAATTACAGGGTCAGGGACTGCTAGTCTAGAGATGATCGGAGAACGCATCTCTTATTTAGGAACATTTGATCTGAATACAAATTCCATACTATTCTTTAATTCCAATTTAATTAACACTGAAATTATGATGTTATGAAAGACAAGAGAGGCAAGTGGTTCTAGGAAAAGGAACTGATCAACACAGACAAATACCAGGGAGGGTTCAGGTAAGATTACATCCTTTTATAAATGTATATTTTTTAAGTTTATGTATTTTTGAAGGAGAAAGAGAGAGAGGGCATAAGCAAGGGAGGGGCGGCCGGGGGGGTGGGTAGAGACTCCCAAGCAGCCTCCACACTGTCAGTGCAGAGCTTGACATGGGGTTCGATCCCATAAACCATGAGATCAGGTCTCAGGACCTGAGCCAAAATCAAGAGTCAGATGCTTAACCAACTGAGCCACCCAGGCACCCCCAGGTAAGATTACTTTCTAAAAAACATACAATATTTTTGGCAACTGAGGTCATTAAAAAGAGCAATGTCTATGTGATGTGGAAACAAATGTTAAATTGCAGTGAGACAAGAAATCTATAAGAGGCAAGAATGAGAAAGCAACATAAAGAGGTTATTTCCAATATTTGTGATGCAGGAAATAGAGGCAATCTCTGGAAAGGGTATGGAGTAAAGTTATATTCTGAGACAGGAAGACTTCAAAACCTTCCTACGATGAGAGGCGATATTCATCAGACAAGAGTGAATTAAGCCTTGAGGATCCTGGAGTGAAAAGCTGTCCATCTGATGGGCTACCCTGGGACTAGAGTTGAATGGGCCCAAACATTATGTGACTAACCACTAAGAGCACTTGGGTTGTATTCCCATTGCAATGCAAAGAAAAGAAAAAGAAAGAAAAAAAAAAAAAAAAAAGACCTGGAGTATGCTTGTTATAAGGGAGGGAGGACCGAGAGAATACCATACCAGGATCAGGCAACTCACTGATCTAATTTATATAAAAACCCCAGACTCCAGGAGTGGCAAGCAAGGACATGAATCTGTTCTGAACAACAAAAGACTGAACACAGACAGCTGAAGCTAGGAGAGCAGAAGCAGCTACAGAAGGCATTGCAGCCTGAGAGCCTCTTGAAAGACCTTCCTGAAGTAGTAAGTAAACCAGTCAATGACCTGCATCCTGAGAGATGAAGGGATGGTTATTTCCCACCTTCCTGCAATTCTACCCTGCTCTCTGAATCTGATTAATATATGCCTTATCCTTGCCTTCTATGGCTTTCTTATTTGATTCTTCACCTCTATACCTCCCTTCTCTCAGGCTCTTCACTTCTGTAGAGATCAAGCTATGTGATTAGGAAACAGGAGATAAATGAGGCTAAGTTCCAAGATTGTTAGTAAGTCAATGATAAGCCAAGGGGTCTAGAATAATAAATTCTGTATCTAAGATTCCGAAAACAAAAAGCAACTTTAAACAAAACTCTACTTTATAACACTCAATAAAAATACATATGACTATTTTTAAAACACATCATATTTAATATAAATTGAAGCTGAGTTCCCATTAAATCAACCAAAAAAATTGAAGATGTTTGCCATCATACCTATATTACATTGATCACGAATGTGCAAACATTTCATTGAGATAGGAAACAAAGATTAATATATATTAATATTTGTAAGAAGGGAAAATAGAATTGTTTGCAAGCAATTTTTTAAGTTATTTGTTGCGCTTCTTTTTCCTTAAGATTTTTTTAAAGGTTATTTATTTATTCTGAGAGACAGACACACAGTATGAGCAGAGAGGGGCAGAGAGAGAGAAAGAGAATCCCAAGCAGGCTCAGCATTATCAATACAGAACCCAGTATGGGGCTCAAACTCACGAACCATGAAATCATGACCTGAGCTGAAATCAAAAGTTGGATGCTTAACTGACTGAGCCACCCAGGCGTCCCTTTAAGATTTCATGTTTAAGTAATTTCTACACTCAACATATGGCTTGAATTTACAAACCTAATATCAAGAGTTGCAGGCTTTACCAACAAAGCAAGCCAACTTTTTGTTTTACTTAGAAAATCAGAAAAAGAGGGGTGCCTAGGTGGGTCAGTTGGTTAAGCCTCTGACTTCGGCTCAGGTCATGATCTCACGGTTCATGAGTTGGAGTCCCACACTGGGCTCTGTGCTGACAGCTCAGAGCCTGGAGCTTGCTTCAGATTCAGTCTCTCTCTCTCTCTGCCCCTCTCCCACTCATGTTCTGTCTCTCTCTCTCAAGAATAAATAAAATTTAAAAAATTTAAAAAAAAGAAAATCAGAAAAAGAGAATCAGTGGTAAAATTAAAAAATTTTAAGTTTAGCAAAATGATGATACACAAGACAGAAATAACAAAACAATAAAATTGCAACTTAGAAAATAATAAACCCAAAATGTTTAGTTTACCAGGAACAATTAATTGGTTGAGGCAACAAAAAAAAACCTCAAAAAATGTTTAAAAGTAGTACAAGTTTAGCAAAGTGAATGAATGCAAAAGGAAATAACAAAAACCAATATAACAACACTAAGAAAGATAAATATGATGGATTTCCATATGTCATAAATAGACGTTGGGTCATGACCTGAGCCAAAATCAAGAGTTGAGGAGCACCTAGGTGGCTCAGTCTGTCGAGTGTCTGACTCTGAAATCTTGATTTTGGTTCAGGTCATGATCCCAGGGTCATGGGGTCCAGTCCTGCACTGGGCTCTGTGCTGAGCATGCAGCCTGCTCTGCCCCTCTCCCCTACTCACGCTCTCTCTCTCTCTAAAATAAATTTTTAAAAAATTTCTAATTTTCTTTCAACAAAGAAAAATGCCAAAATTAAATATTCTAAAATGTTAAAAACCATTACCTTTGCATGTTGGGATTTTGATTTACAGTTATTTTTCTTAACTCTTTTTTGTTTTCTAAATGTTTCCTTTTTTCTTTATCAATTTCATGTGTACTATGTTTACTATAATTATTAAATGTCATAGTCATTCATTCTTCACACAGGTGGTAAGGGATGCATCCTTAATCTTACAGTCAGTACCATCAAACAAAGCAAAGATAGAGATTTGGAAAGGAAATATTGATACCTAAATATTTGACAAGGCAAGGTATTGTTCACAAAGCCAAAAAAAAAAAAAAAAAAAAAGAATTCCCAGGTATTGAAAGTTCCTGAAACCATAATGCCTGTACACTTTTTGATACAAACTCTTAGCGATAGTCCACAACAATTCAAGAGTGAATAAAACTGAAAATGGAAGAATGAGGAAGACTATTAAAGGGACAAAAAATGAGCTGTAAAATTACTTAAATCAAACAGTCTAAAGTGTGCTGTATGTGCCTGCTGCTTTAAACCTATACCACACAAAAATCTGGAAGTGGTGGAAAGTCTGGTGGTAATTTTTTCTCCTTAGATCTTCTATTAATAAAATCAATGATTTTTTTAAATTTTTTTTAACGTTTATTTATTTTTGAGACATAGAGACAGAGCGTGAGCAGGAGGAGGGCAGAGAGAGAGGGAGACACAGAATCCGAAGCAGGCTCCAGGCTCTGAGCTGTCAGCACAGACCGCGAGATCATGACCTGAGCCGAAGTCGGCCGTTTAACCGACTGAGCCACCCAGGTGCCCCAAATCAATGATTTTAAAATAAAGCTTTATATATGTCTTTAACATTACTTTCATAATCAGAGGAGGAAACAAGTGATATTCCTACATAGTACTGACATTTCAGCTATGATTTCATTCCAGAGATTAAAATTTGGCTGAAGATTTCTCACTTGTGTTTTCAATATATGTTTACTAGTGTTTTCAATATATGACTCTTATCTGAAGAAATCATTAAACCCCTATATGCCTATACATGAACAACAACCTCTGTTTGGGGAAGATTAAATGACATAATTTTTCCCAGGTATCATTTGTCAACCAGAGGCACTGTTTAAAATAAAAACATGGTCAGCATTCTCCCTGCAGTGGCATGGTTTCCTCCTAAAGATCCCCAACAATGGAGAAAACACCTCTGCCCTCCAACTTTGGGTTCTTTATAATGTACAAATTTTCTGTTTTGTGCCTGTATTCCCCACACATGAAAAAAATTTACCCAGAATTTCCAGAAAACAAAGCCATAAATCTTCATTTTTATTCTGTTAAAATTGTTATCTTAGAATCTATTTTGGCTCTTCTGTTGTTCTTATCTGAACTTTTTCCAAGGGTCCAAGTGGGCTGAGGATATATTATGTTAAAAAGGACTTATTGAGCTATTATGGACAGATCTTCTACTTCTACACAAATTTTGAGCTTCAGCTGAGCTTACCATGGCCTATTCTTATTTTCCCTTAATCCGTAGGCAGATGCTGAGAAGAAGACATCCCATGATATGGATACCGCCCTGAGTATAACCAATAGCTCAAGGTTGCAAGTGTCTGAGTTCATCCTATTGGGGCTCCCAGGCATTCATGAGTGGCAGCACTGGCTCTCTCTGCCCCTGGCTCTGCTCTACATCTTAGCACTTGGTGCCAACATCCTCATCTTGATCACCATCCAACATGAGCCTTCCCTGCATCAGCCCATGTATCAGCTCCTTGGCATCTTGGCTATCGTGGACATTGGCCTGGCTACCACCATCGTGCCCAAGATCCTGGCCATTCTCTGGTTTGACGCCAAGGCCATCAGCCTCCCTGAGTGCTTTGCTCAGATCTATGCCATCCATACTTTCATGGGCATGGAGTCAGGCATCTTCCTCTGCATGGCTGTGGATAGATACGTAGCCATTTGCCACCCCCTTCAGTACCCCTCCATAGTCAATGAGGCATTTGTGATCAAAGCCACCCTGTCCATGGTGCTCAGGAATGGCCTGTTGGCCATCCCAGTACCTGTACTGGCTGCCCAGAGACACTACTGCTTCAGAAATGAAATTGACCACTGTCTGTGCTCTAATTTGGGGGTCACTAGTCTGGCCTGTGATGACATCACTATTAACAGATTTTACCAGTTGGCCTTGGCATGGGTTATGTTTGGGGCTGACATGGGTCTGGTCTTTGCTTCCTATGCTTTGA
>PITB01027034.1:0-12558 GCA_004024585.1 Paradoxurus hermaphroditus
TTTTTTTTTTAACATACACTTTATTTTTTGAAGGTGTGGTACAGTGTAAATTAAATATATTCAATATATCCCCACCGAGTACATATATATAAACGAACACAGTATCTATATATATATAACTCTGCACTGTCTTCTGTTTAGTGTATGGAAAAAGAATCGTGTCCAAATGTCCACGTGCAGCCGGGACGGCCCCGGGGGGTGCCCGTGGCTGAGCCAGACCCACGACTGAACCCCTGAGGACTGAGGGTGAACTTCTCTCTTTGCCTTAAACCTCTCTCTTTCCCCGCGATACTGCTTTTACTTTGTACATACTAGTGCAAACCTTTTTAAAAAGGAAACTATAAAAAGAAAAGCTGTAATTTAAAATTCTGTGAATAACCATATGCTGCTTAGGAAAACTCCATGAAATGATTTGCCTTTTTAGCAGGAAGCAAAGTTTTTTGGTTGTTTTTTTTTTTTATTTCATTTTTTTTTTTAGTTTATAAAACGTGCATTTTACAGTTCCAATATCCAATATTTATAATCTTATGAGAAATGAATGTTTCTATTTACAACTGTGGTTCTCAGCGTCGTGAAACTCCCCCTGCATTTTTTGTGTGTTTCAATTCTTGAAAGTTACATTAAATAAAAAAAAAAAAACTGCTTTACTGTAAAACACTGGACGTCCGAAGTGGAATGACTAGTCTTTCTAAGCGTGTTTCTAGGGCCAGCCCCGGGCACCCTCCCCACCGGTGGCTCGGGTACTCCTGGCCGTGGCCTCAGCCGGGCGGGGTGCACACACGTATCTTTGTAGCTAGAGGTACGGTTTTTTTTTTAAAGAACGAAGACACTTCGAATATCTCCTGGGTGAGCATGGAACCCGCGAAGTCACTTGAGGACACTGAATAATTGTGGAAAATCCTACACGATGCGACAGGTCTGTCTGCCTTCCCTGCTGTTCTGATGAGAGGGACAGGGACGCTGGTCCGTGGGGGAGGGCTCTCCTCTCTTATATTTTGTTGCTGTTTTTACTCCCGCCCCCCCCCCCCCCCCCAAGCAAAGGACATGGATAAGTCTACCGCAGATGCTGGGGAAAGGACAGGCTTTGCCCAAGTTGAGCAGGAGTATCTGTCCGCGGTAGGGTTTTGGGGGCTTGCCGGCCAGGGCAGCCAGGCAGGGGAGCCGAGGGCGCCTCGTGAGCCCGACTGATCTCTGCCCGACCTTTCCTGGCTTGAAAAAGATTCTCCTCCCAAGCGGAAGCTGGGCTCCAGGCGGGAGAGTGGCCGCTCCGGGATTTGCAAAGGGATTTGCAAAGACGCTGAGCGAGTGAAGATGCTGAGGGAGTGAGAGAGAGAGAGAGAGCACGCGCGTGGGGGTCTCACCACAGAAGCTCTGGAGGCCTAGCTGCCTCGTCCCAGGAGTGCCCCAGGGTCATCGCCAATAGGGCCCGATCACGCAGGCCATTTCGAGTGTCTCCCCCGTCCCCCTGCACAGTTCTGAGGATTCTTTAGACCCAAAACTAAACAAAAAGCACGGGCACAACTTCTGTTACCCCATTGGCCTCTCTCTCTTTTTAATAAAAAGACAGTATAGCAACATTAAGCAGCCATTCTTGTTTTTTTAATTTATTCACAAATCATAACTTCGTTGAGGGGCAATGTACAGTTTCGTAAGGTAATGAGTTCCCCATCCTCAGAGGAGTGTAAGAAAATATCCAGCCTGCAGTGGCAAGTGGAGTTTTCTTTTTTGTCTCTAATAGGGGATTGGACTGAATGAACCACCAGACCCTCGAAATGCTGAGATTCTGGTTTTGCTCCTATATTCATTACATTTTTTAATTCAGCATGCAACCTAAGTTCGAGACTCAGGGAGAGCCAATGTTGCACCAGCCAGACATCTCCCGGTGGCAAGCGGAGACCAGAGCCAGGCCCGCAGCGGAGGCAGTCAGTGCTCCTTTCTGAACCCAGGGCCTGCTGGACTCAGGGCTCAGCCTGTGTCACATCTGGACCCAGACCGAAGGCCCAGAAGTTGGTGGAGCTGGAGCCTAGCCAGACTGTCGCCCTCCAGGAGGCCAGTTCCATAACCGTCCTCCAGAGGAAAGCCCCTTCGATTATAAAGGAAGTCCTTGCTCCTTCCAGCCCATCAGCCGCCACCCCCCAGGCCTGGCTGTGCCCACAACCCTCCAACGCCCAGCAAAATCCAGGCGCGGGCCTGGGGGGCCTCGGTGAGGGAGGATCGCCGCCTCCCGCCCCCCAGGCCTGCCCGAGCAGTGGCTCCCGCGGGGGGTGCCCTACCGAGGGGCCTGGCAGGGCGCCCTGGGGGTCCAGAAGGCCTTCCTCTTCCGGCGCCCAAAGGTGGTCAGATGAAGAGGGTCGGACCCTCAGGCCGGAGTCAGAATCCCAAGGTCAGAATCCGAGGGTCGACACAGGCCGAAGCGTCACGCAGGGTGGACCCACCACGTCCTTCCTTCAGGGGAGACAAGGACGGAGCCAGGCGGGTGTCACCTGTCTAATCTCCAGGAAGACGCCTTTGGTTTTAGGTTTTGTCCTTGAGGGTAAATAGAAGTGGGCGGGGGCGTCTGGACCGCGTGGCGCAGATGTGCGGGGCGCAGCGTGCTCCCAACAAACCCCCGACCCCGGACGCGCGCAAGCGCTCGCCTGCCGCCGGTTTGCCGGCTTTCGCTCCGCTCCAGGCCATCCTGTCTCCGCTGGAGTAGCATCCGACCTCCGCGGTCACGGTCCGCCCCGGCAGCTCCCCAGGTGTCCCCCCCAGCCTCCGGCCATCCCGGCTCCACCGAAACCGGCAGCCTGCGGGAGGAGGCGCGGCGCCCTGGGAGGTTAATGGAGACTGGCGACCAAGGGCTGGGTCCCGGTGCCACGCCCGCACCCCGACACCCGCTCGGGGCTCGCAGGGCGGCCCCCGCGCTGGGCCTCGCGGCGGGGACCCCCTTTCGCGCGTCTTCGGCCCGGCAGGGCCGAGCGCGAGGCCTTCTGTGGGCCTGGGCGGGGCGGCGTGGAGCCGAACTCCGCGGGCTGGCCAGACAGGGCGGGGGCGGCCCCTCGCGGGTCGAGCCTGGGGCGCGCGTGGGTGCCGGCGCCGGGAGCCCCCGGGCGCACGCAGGTCCGTGAACCTGGCGGGTGCGCCCAGCGGCCTGGCCGCGTGAGCCCCGGGTCCGCAAGCCACATTGTTGTTAATTTCAAACACTTCATTAGATTTCTGCTGCCCGCCCACGGAAAATAAAAGGCCGTTGTTGAAATGGCCTGAAATGTAATAATATTCATTAAAGTGGCTCCTAACGATGGGATTTAATCAAGCGTGGGCCGCCGTGCCCGCTTCGGCTGGAGATGACCGCCGGGTTACTATTACTGCCGTTGTTGTTAGTTACCCGGGGCTCAGCCTGCAGAGTGCCGCTCACTTCTTCAGTGTGGGGGTTTGGGGAGCCCCAAGACGGAGGAAGGGGGCGGAACGACCCCGGAACGGGTGTGGCCCAAGCTCGCTGCCGTGGCGACCTGGGCCCGTGCGAGGCCTGAGCAACAGCTCCGGGAGGAGGCAGGGTTCCCCTGGCTCCTAGGACCCCCGTGCCCCCGAGGGCCGCCAGGGCAGGCTTTCTGGGAAGGGGAACTTTAGGTCCGGAGCCCGGGGCACCTCCCCCTCGATTGGCTGCTCCCCTTTCGGGGCTGAGCCCCGCGCTTTGCTCGGAGCGGAAACAAAGAGTGGCCAGAGCTGCCTCCCCGGCGCCTTTTCGCCCCCTCTGCCTGGAAGGCGTCCCAGAGAGGCCCCCTCCACCCCCCTCCCCCGTCCCGCGCTCCCGGGGAGCCGGGAGGGCCGGAGAGCCCGGGGCGTCGCGCCGCCGCCCGGCCTGCGGGCGCCTTCTCCTGCGCGGAGGGACCCTGGCGCGGGCGGGGTGCTCCGTGGGGCCGAGGAACGGCGGGGACCTCCGCGCGCGCCGGCCGTCCGCTCCACTCGGGGCGGGCCGCCGCTCGTCCCCATCTGTCGGGCTGGGAAACTTGGCCGCGCGGTCCGAGCGCGCGCGCGCGCGCGCGGCCTGCGGAAGGGGCCGCCCAGCGCCTTTCAGCCGCGCCTTCGGGGTTCTCTCCTCCCGCCAAGTCCTTTGTCTGGAAGGGGACTGTCAGCTCCGCCGCCGCGCTCTGCCTCCTCCTTCCCCCAACCTCTACCCCCTCCGCTAACTGCCCTTTCTTCCCTTCGCTTTTCTCTCCTCCTTGGATGGTTAATCACAGGCTCCAGCCGCCAAGCGAGGCGAGGAGTCGCTGCCCGGTTTCTGTGTCTGCGGCCCCTCCCCGCCGCAGACCGGCCGCTTCCCTCCAGCCTCGCGGGGACCCCAGGCCCCTGCCCTCTGGCGTCAGTTAGTGGCCGTGGGACGGGACGCTGCCTCTGACTTTCCCCTTTAGGCCAAAACTTTGTCCTGAGGGTTTTGGTAGCTTTACTCTCCTGTCAACTGATCGTGAGCCCCGGAAGCTGGCGTTGCTTTGGACTCGGGCGTAGGAGACACGGCAGGATCAGGGCGCCCTTTGCAGAATCCCACCCCTGCCAAGGCCAGGACCCTTCTGGCACTACTGCGAGTAAGGTGCCCCCAGCAAACCGCTCCTGTCATGGCTCAGAAGTCTCAGATTGTATGTACCTTCGATGCTCAAACATCGGGACGAAAGATGGGAAAATCCCACCCCCTCGAGTCAGCGCCTCTGCTGCAGGAGTTCAGGTGGCGCGCGCTTGTTTTTTTTCTTGCAAACACGTAATATCACTCAGCACTGAAAGAAGCGCCCTACAGCGAGGGTGGTTTTCGTCACCGCCTCCCCACACCCAGCCCATCCATTCATCTCTTCAATAGAAAGAAAATCTATCTAATGGGCTTCCCCCTAGGGTTTCTCATGAGGGAAAAGGAGCACCAAGCGCCTGGCACAGAACAGAGCGGGGTCAGCGAGAGGGTGACTCATCGCGGGCAGCGAGTCTCGCGCTCGGCTTGGCGGGCTGTGCCCTCCACAGCTCGGTGCCCGTTTTTGGTAGAGCGCCTAGACTTCCTGGCTCCGAACAGCCGATGCGGCCTGACTTGAGTTGTTCAGGGAAAGGCCAAAAGGCGGAGATCGCGGGTGCACGCGCTTCTGCCAAGAGAACCATGACAGGAGCTGAGAATGACGGGAGAAATTCCGGACGCCGGTCCGTGCTCTCCGGAAACGCGGCCCCTTCTCTGAAACGCAGGCACACCTCTGTCTGCCCGTCAGGATGTGTCCCCACGTGTTTCTCCACCGCAAAGTGAGTAAGATGCTGCGCCCTGGGTTTCCCCAGAATCCCGGGGACTTCGCGCACACTCCGTTCTCCGTCCCCATCCATTTCCACTGCTTCCAGCAGCCAGGCCCATCGCCCTCGGATCTGACTCCAAGCGCAGGACGCAGGCACCTCCCCCCCCCACCCCCACCCCCAGCCCCAGACGGCCGAGAGAGGTCAGAAGCCAGGCTGTGCCTGGCACGTGGGGCCCGGCCTGTGTTCCCACATCCGATGTGCCCCTGCCCACCCCCCGCCCGTCCTCCAAGAGCGAGTGAGCGTCCTGACGGCACCGTGAGCTGTTTGGTCTAAAGTAACCCCTTTAAATTAATTGCTGTTCCTATAGCTAAAAGCATAACAGGCTTTGATTACATGCTAACCAGAATGAAACATAATCCTGAGTTAATTATGTGGAGATAATTTTATAATTGTATCATTCAATTTGAGAAGCAATGTGTTGTGAACCTCTCATTTTAACAAGAGTTGATGGTTCAAAATAAAAATCGCCATAAATCTGGACCTTGGAAAAGACCCGTCGGGGCCGCCCCTTCCGTTTTCCCCAAATGGCAAAAGCGACCGTCACCTCGGCCCGCCTCTGGTCCCTTCACCTGCGCCAAGTCCCACCAAGAACGTGGAAAACACTGAAACAGCTCAGACAAAGGGGGCAGTGGGAGCGAGCGGTTCCAGCGCCGACCTGCTCTCCAATGCTAAGGAAGTCCATCTGCATTTCTATTCTGTCCGGCTTGTATGTGGAAGTAACACCCAACGTCCCCGAAGCGGGAGCCCCGGAGAATGGCCTGTCTCTGAGCCGCTCCAGCTGGGAGTGAATGGAGCCTGGGGCCCCGGGGCTGGGGGGCCGAGGTGAAGGTCAGACCCCAGCCGCCCCTGCAGGTGGTTCATTTCCTCTCCCAAACACTAGTGCCCTGGGAGGGGTGCCCCTCACAGGCCCTGGGGACCAGGCCTGGCTGTCGCTGGCTCCCCTTCTCCTCCTCCCTCCCATCCCTCCACCCCTAAGCCACCAGAAGGAGGCTCTGGGGCGTGGGAGGCGGGGTGGTTTAAGAGGCCCCCCCCCACTGGGATCTACTTCTGGCCTCGCTGCCGGCCAGCCGGCCTCTCTGGGCCCAAAGGTGGGGTCGGGACAGAGAGTGAAACTGTCAGATTCCTGCAGGGCGATCGCAGGTCAGACAGATGCGTTCCCTTTGGCACCGGGTGAGCCCCAGAATTTACTTTCCACCGACTGAATGGGCTGGTGACTCATCACCTGGCGGTGGGGGGAGGGGGACAGCAGCTTTTCAGTCATGGCGGGAGTGCCGCGGTCCCGCGCCCTCAGGAGACAGAACCAGCCCGCATGGGAGGACAAATATAATACAAACCGCTGGAGTCACAGGCCGCAGCCCCGAACCCAGTGCGGGCGTGACAACGGCCTTTGTGCCGGGCACCGCGCAGAGCCGGCCCCGCGTGGGGCACACGTCTGCGTGCAGGTACCACCGTCTAGGGGGCACGACCGAGGGCCCCTCCCGCCCCCCCCCACGGGGGTATTTCATTCCTACTTTTTTTTTTTTTTTTGGCTTCCTGGTCTAACTTGCATATGCAATGAGGTGCAGAGCTTTGTGGCGGAAATATAATTAAACTGGTGGAAGGTGTAAAAGATGAAGAATGAGGATGACATCAGGGCGATTTCACACTCGGCAGTCGGATGGCTGGGCCCAAGCCGCGCTCCGCCACGCAAGGCAGATCAAAGTGCCCTGCCTCGGCTAAAAAGGCAAAAGGGGACTTAAGTATGCTAATCCCCAGGACAAATATATTTTAATCTTGTTAGAATACAAGTTAATGCCGCAGCTCAGTGGCTGAACTTGGTCAGACTGTAGAGATCCATTTTTATTTTAGCTCTGAATGAGGGGTAGACCTCCTGGGTTTTTCATAGGTAGTGAAAGTAAATTTACAAAACGAACCCCTCTTTGGGCTGCGGCGTCCCCCTCACCTAGACCTTTCTTTGCGGGGTGGGTGGGGATTCCGGAGGCTCCGGGGACGGGAAGGGACGGGCTGAGCTCTGACACCACTCATCTCTCCCCAGGCCTCCCTCTCTCTGCACAGGATCCTGCCGGCCCGAGAAAGAAACTCAGCTCACTCGGCGGAGGAGAAACAGGGAAACTCTGAAATTAATTAAAAGATTCTCCAAAGCAATCTGTTTCCCTTTAGGCCTGAGGTCTGACAGCCAAACCGATTCCTGTCTATCGGCCCCCTCGCTTTAATTTTTACGACGTCAGTTTTCATTACGATTAATTATTTGCCGGGCTCCGACTGCACATTCGGGGTGGGCCTGGGTAGCAAGAAGCTCGCAGGTGCTTGCGCCTCGGAGTTTCCGTGCCTGCTGGCCGTGGCCGTGGAAGGCGGGCGTGCATGCACGTGCAGGCTGAGAGTTCCATGCGGAGGGAGGAGGGAGAGACTCTGCAGGGCTCCCCCTCGAACAGTTACCATTATGGTAAAATGTCGTCTATAATGGCAAATCCAACTGTGCAGCAGCCTGTGCCCCGTGCGCGCGCGCGTGCGCGCGCGTGTGTGTAAGAGAGAGCGAGCGAGCACTTAACCGTAAGGTTACAGAAGGTTAAACTACCCTGCAGAACCCGCCTGCTAAATATTGCTGATGGCAGCCATCTAAAAGGCAATTTCTGTCTTGCTGTTGCAGCCTGCGTTAGAATTCCCTCTGCCTCGGGCGTAAAACCTGACTCCCGCTAAAGCCGGCAGACAGTGCGTCCCTGCATTCCAAAGACCCGCCTTGGCTGGCCAGATCCCCTGACCCACAGCCCTCCCCGCTGCCACCACCCCGGGAGGCGACTGGCAGGCCCACTGGGGGAGGGGCAGCCTGGCAGCAGAACGCCCCGGTTTCCAGGACTTGGGAACGCCCGTGGCTGTAACCCCCCCCCCCCGCCCCGCCCCCAGGCTCCCCGCGTGCCCTGTAATTACTGTAAACACGCAGTGGGTCTGCGCTCTCACCGCCGGGGAAGGGAGGCCGGAGGAAGGTCCCTGGTCCCCGGCCAGAGACTCTTTCTCCGGCCCGGCCTCTCCCCCGCTCTCAGGTTGCGTCCCTCAGCCAGCGGTTGCCCACGAAGACAGTCTAGAACTTCCTTTGTGTTTCTCGCCCCAGCAGCCCCGCTTCCCAGACATCCAGTCTGTCATCCCCCTTCGGCTTAAACAGGAGGGCCACCCACCCTGACGGAGCTCCGAGTAGGCGCCCGTGCCTCGGTTTCCCAAGGCCACCGTAACAGACAGCCACGCGCTGGGGGCTTAAACAGCCGGGAGTCGTGGTCTCGGCACCGGGGCCGGAAGTCAGACGCCGAGGCACCAGCAGGTCGGCTCCTGCCGGGGCTCCAAGGCCAGAGCGGTCCCAGACCTCCTCCGGCCTCCCCTCCGGTGCCACCTCTGTCTCCGCCGCCTGCTCCTGCGTGCGTCCCTGCCCGAATTTCTCCCTCTTCTGAGACTCCAGTGACCGAGAACTTGTGGCCCCCCCTTCACTCGACCGTGTCTGGAGAGGTCTGTCTCCCAATAAGGCCACGTGCACAGATTCACGCCCGGACGCGGATTTCGGGGCGGGGGGCGGGGGCGGGGGGACTACTGCACCCAGTACGGCCAGGACGTGGCAGTCAAGTTAGGTGCTCCTTAACCCTTCCGGCATTCGGCCCCGCACCGTGATTCCGTTCTTACCGCCGCCTTAGCCGCGAGGAGCCGGAAGCGAGACCCTCTCTCGCAGCCTTCCGGCCTCCTCTGCCGGTCCGTGGCATTGGTGACACGAGCCCTGACGTGGGCTGGGGCCTGGCCGGCCCGCATCCATGTGGCCCAGTGAGACATCGTCCCTCCAGGGACACAGTTCACAAGACCGGCCTTTGCCATCCGCTTGGCCAGAGGCAGAACTCCAGGCTGCCGTGCCGTGCCGTCCCCTCTCCCTCCTGGGCCTCCATTTCCTCGTGTGAAGCCGGGAGAGAGGGCGTGAGAGAAGCCTTGGGGGGGGGGGCTGGCTGGGGTTTACCGGCTCCGGCAGGCGGGAGGCGCCCAGGGCCCAGCGGCCCGGCCCCGCAGGGAGCTCTCGGGAGGCGTCGGCGGTGGTCGGGACCCAGACTTCTCGATGCTCTCTGCCGCATTCCTCCTTTTCCATTGTAACAGGTCGAACTGCGAACTCCTGCGTGCGGCCCTCTGGGTTTTCAGGCTCAGGTGAGTCGTGAACGGTCCTCTGCCGTCTCCGGCTCTGTGAGCAGCAGGTGCACAGGGGCCTGGGCTTCGGAACCGGCCAGGCCTGTCCGTGAACTCCGGCAGATCCGGGCGGGTCCCTCATCTGCCCTGGGCCCCGTTTTCCTCAAAACAGAGAGAATTCTCCCTGCCTCGGAGGGTGGCTGGCACCCCGCACGTACCGGCCGGGCACAGACGAGGTGTCGGCCGAGCCGCAGCTTGGCCTCCCTGCGGCCCCGCCGGGTGCTCCGGAGCAAACCCCGGGCCCTCGCCGCTCTCGTTTCCCCGTCTGGCTGCCGTCCTGTGTGAGCCAGCCTGGTGCCCACAGAGCGGACCAGAGAAGTCGGGGCGGGAGCGCTCTGAGCACCTGTCGTGAGGCCCCCGACCGGACACCGGTGGTTGGAGACTCCATTTCAGGCCGACCGGAGCGGGAGGTGGCTCTTGGGTGAGAGCCCTTGGGGAGAAGCGTCGGGGGGAGACTCCTGTTTGGCAGCAGATCGGCCGTGAACACGAGGGGAAGGCGCTTTCCCCGGCCGGCCGTCTTTCTGTCCGCTTCGGGGCCTGCCGTCACCCGTGGCAGGCACCTCGAGCACCCGCCAAACGTTTCTGGGTACTGGGTGCCCGGCAGAGCCTTCCCCTCGGGCTAGCTCGCCCCCAGCGGGGCGCGTCCTATTACCAGCAGGGTCCCAGTGCGGCCCGGGGAGGGCGAGGGACTCGTGACGGCCACACCTGGCCGACCTGAGACTTACTCCCTGGGAGTTTTAAAGAGGCACACGGGGCAGGCAGAGGCCTCGCCGGGACGGATGCTCAGCGTCAGGACACGTGTCCGGAGGTGACTGTGGCAGACACACTCCACGTGCACCTGTGTGCAGCCTCCCCGGCAGGGAGGCTGGGGACACCAGGCTGGCACTGACCAGCGATCTTGGGGCGAAGTGGCCCACTCGGACCTTTGGGTACGAGGCTGCTAAAAGCGGGCCTGGGTCCCCCACATGTACCTTCACAGCCCTGGACCCCCAGGTTAGACCGTGACGTCACAGCGCAGGGAGGCCCGGGCCCCTAACTGGCGGTGTGGGACAGAGCCGCTAGCTCTCTCTGGACACGCGGACTTGGGCTGAGCGGCCCACGGGCCTCGCAGTGGATTTGCCAGCTCGCTGCTCGGCCTCCTGGGACCCCGTGCGTCACAACGTGACTCTGGAGCCAGCCTCCCTGCCCTCCTTGCCCCTCCGCCTCTGTGTTCTTCCTTCTCTCCCTTTCTCGCTTCGGCCTCCAGAGGCCTAGACCCTGGGCGAGGAGGCAGGCTGAGGCTCACACGCTGCGCCCAGACAGTCCCTGGGAGGATGAAGGGCACAGCCCTGTTGTCATAGCCGCCTACTGCATAATTATGAAAGGGCAAGAAACGTTTGCTGAGAAAGGAAAGAACGGGGTGAAGGGTTGGGTTCAAAGCCACCGAGCAGGACCACAGGCCTCCCGCCGTCCAGGACCCCGGGTAACGCGAGGGGACATGGTGATATTTGCACCATTCTCGTAATCTCCTCGGGATGATAAAAATTCAAGACCGCCGTGATCAGTATCATGCCCACGCCCAGCCCTCTGTTCTGATTCTGGGTGATGCTCGCCTAACTCCGATAAATTTACATTTTCGCCTCCGCTAGGAATGCCGACATGTAAGACCGGCATATGTTTGGGGGCGCCTGGGCGGCTCAGTGGGTTCAGCCTCTGACTCTTGATTTCAGCTCAGGTCGTGATCCCAGGTTCGTGGGTTCGAGCCCCGCAGTCAGGGTCTGTGCCGACGTGGAATTCTGTCTCTCCCTCTCTCTCTGTCCCTCCCCTGCTCATGTTCTCTCTCTCAAAATAAGGAAATAAACATTAAAAAAAAAAACCTAAACCCATATGTTTAACCATATGCTATGGGTTGTATGTCTTGTACACCCCTTCACCCCAAAATACAGAATTGAGCGCGGTGAGGGGTTTGTTTCCTCTTGCTTTCCAGAGAGCATCCCCTGACCTACACTGGAGTTTCCTGTTATTCGCTAGCACGGAGACAGAAGTGGTACAGAGACGAGCCGCCACGTACCGCTGAACAGGCTACACTGTGCAAGGGCAGCCCACCGAGATGGCTGAGTCGCTTGCCAGGCCCCGCGTCCCGGTGCGGGGCTGCGTCCGCCTCGAGCGAGGGGCGCATTTTTTGTTTTTATGTTTTAGTTTTTAAATGTTTCTTTATTTTGAGAAGAGAGAGAGAGAAAGAGAGAGGGAACCCCAAGCAGGATCCACGGCACCAGCGCAGAGCCCGACGTGGGGCTCAGTCCCACAACCGTGAGAGCACCGCCTGAGCCGAAGCCAGGAGTCGGATGCCTAACGGACTGAGCCCCCCAGGCGCCCCCGTTTCTTCTGAAGTTGCGTGAGGGCGCTGCCCACTCAGCAGGCTTGTGCCCCGCTGTCCACGCGGTCCCAGAGCAGGGGCGTTCTCCCCTTTGCACACAGACGGCAGCAGCAGCCCGCGTGGAAAGGTTCGCAAGACTACCCAAGGAGTGGCCGTCCGTACGTCACCAAGGCGTGACCACACCGAGGCCAGCGCCTTACGTGTATCCCGACACGGAGAGACAAAACTCAGAAACAAAAGCCACGGCAACACAAAGCCCAGGTACCTTGACAGCGGGGTTCTTGCTCGGTGAGGACTCCCTCCCCTCTTCCCCCTCCTCCCCTCCTTGCACGGAGTGCTCTCCCCACCGCTGCGGACGTGGCGCTCTGGTCGGGAAAACGTTCGCAGACGTGTTCGGGTTCACTGTGGTGCCCCCGGGTCGGCCGTGAGAGGTGGTGGCTCGGGCAGCCCGGACTGCAAGCCAACACACGTCCCGCAGACCTGCGCCCACCCTGAAGCACGGGACAGGGCCATCCCTGCTCAGTTGTCCTGCAGACCTGTGAGAGGAAGGGGTGTCACCCCTGCAAGCCACCCCGGGCTCCCCAGTGCCTGGCAGGCTCTACGTTCCTCAGCCTGGACCTCACCGTGGCCCGTGAGCTCTGTGCTTGCTCAGAAAATGTCTGGTCCTTCCGGGGAGGCTGCTCTCTGACCTGGGAAATGGC
>PITB01027035.1:0-20721 GCA_004024585.1 Paradoxurus hermaphroditus
GCTGAACTCGAGAGGGATGTTTTCACAGATGCTGTAGGTACCACAGAAGGCAGCCGGGATCCTGGGCCCCCACTTCGGAATGATCCCAGGTTCTTGCAAAGCAAGTTTCATTTTATTTTGTTCTGGAACAGAGCTGCCCTTTCGAATCAAGGGTGTAAACTGAAGAGTCTTCTGTTTTATACTTCCCGTGCCATTCCAATCATTCTGATAGCAGCTGAACGACCTCCACCAAGTACGCAGGAACCTTTCCCTAACACAAAAACAAAGAAGTCTTAAGATGTAATTGAGCAATTCTACTTCTGGGTATTTATCTGTTGAGAACACTAACTTGGAAAGACATCTGTACCTCCATAGTCACAGCAGCATTTTTTCCGATAGCCAACACATGGCTAAGTTACGAACACATGACCTAAGTGTTCATCAATGGATGAATGGAAAAGAGAAAACAAATATATGTATACAATTATGTATATACAATATACACACACACACAATGGGTATACAATATAAAATGGAATATTATAAAGTTCCAGTGATAAATATATAGGTACAAACTATAAAGATACAAACTTCCAATTATAGAACAAATAAGTCGAGAAGATATTATGTACTATATATATATATATATATATATATATATATATATATATATATATTTAAAGGTTGCTAAGACAGTAGTTCTTAAAAATTCTCATTATTGGGTCTAGAGGGTATAATGCTAGGCAAAATAAGCCAGTCGGAGAAAGACAGATACCATACAATTTCACTCGTATGTTGAATTTAAGAAACAAAACACAGGGGAAAAAGAAGAGACAAACCAAGAAACAGACTTTTAACTGCAGATGACAACCTGATGGTTACTGAGGGGATGGGGGGAATCGGTGATGGGGACCAACGTACCGTGATGAGCCAGCCCTGAGTGATGTATGGGATTGTTGAATCATTACACCATACACCTGAAACTAATCTAACACTGTATGTTAGCTACACTGAAATTAAGAAAAAAGTTCTCCTTACAAGAAAAAATATTTGTATTTTGGGGGACAGATGTTAAATTCACCTCCCATCGTGATCATATTGCAATATACACAAATATCAAATCGTTATGATACCAATATCATATGTCAATTATACCTCAATAAAAAATTTAAAAATAAAAACAAACCGTCCAGTTCAATAGTATGTAGTCTGTTCTGACAGGTGCGACCCTCACCACAATTTTAGAACGCTTCTGTCACCCCAAAAAGAAGCACCGTACGCATTGCCAGTGAATTCCCAATTACTCTCAATCTCCCCTAACCCCACGGTGGGTAACCACTGACCTGCTTTTTATCACGATAGATTCCAGGAATGTTAGAGAAATAGAGTCACGAAACATGTGGTCTTTTATAACTAGCTTCCTCTGTCCAGCGTGTTTTCAAGGTTTATTCCTATAGTGTCGTGAATCACTCCTTCACTTGTTTTATTGCCGCATAATGTTCCGTGGTCTGGATGTACCATATTTTAGGTAAACCATACATCAGTCGATGGAATTCAGCCTGTTGCCACTTTTTGGTTATTGTTAATAATGAACATTGGTGTACAGGATTCTGAGGGGACACACGATGTCATTTTTATTAGGTATGTAGCTATCAGGGACATTTTAGGAAACTTCCAGGCTGTCCTCCAAAGAAACTGCACCATGGTCGATTCCCAACCGCAGTGTGGGCGGGTTCCACTCTCTCCCTGTCCCCACGTGTCCTTCCCTGTCTTTTTGATGCTGGTCATTCTCATGGGTGTAAAGTGATATCTCAAGGTAGTTTTATTTGTATTCCTCTGAGGGCAATGATGTCGAGCATCTTTTCATGTGCTGATTGGTTATTCCTGTATCATGTTTTTGGAGAAATTTCAATTTGTGTACCTTGTTCATTTCTACAACAGATTATTTGTCTATATATTTTTGAGTTATGTTTTTATATGTTACTGGGTACAAGTCCCTCATCAGAATATGATTTGCAAGCAATTTTTATTTTTGAGAGAGTGTGAGTGGGGGAGGGGCACGGAGAGAGGGAGAGAGAATCCCAAGCAGGCTGGAGCCTGACTTGGTATTTTATCAGATGAATATTTTAATGCAAAGCTGGATTTTAAAAAAATGTTTAATCGTTTAATATTTATTTCTTTTTGAGAGAGAGAGAAAGAGAGAGCATGAGCAGGGCAGGGGCAGAGAGAGAAGGAGGCACAGAATCTGAAGCAGGCTCCAGGCTCCACACTGTCAGCACAGAGCCCGACGTGGGGCTCAAACTCACCGACCATGAAATCACGACCTCAGCCGAAGCTGGACGCTTAACCAACTGAGCCACCCAGGCGCCCCAGTCCTAAAGCTGGATTTTAAAGAGTCTTCTTAAGTCACAAAACTACCAAAGGCCACCAGCAGATTTCATGAAAAGAGAACGTTTCTCCTGAATCGAATTGCACCTTAATGATAGCAGAGCGTTGATGAGCAAACCTGACAGTAGCTGCGAGTCACCTCTCTGTGAAGGGACAGTTTGGAGGACTCGGGGTTTGTCCTGGAGCGTGGAGCCACAGCATGGGTGCTTCGATGAACAGAAATGTAGCAGAGAGACAGCTGTGAAGTGCCCGCCTTCCCGAACAACCAAGAGAAATCCAGGAGAACCATCAGGGGAAGGCCGAATGCGCACCGAATTTTACGGCAACGGAGTGCCTACATCCGTGGCCCCCGTGGCCTGTCCCACTCAGCGGCCGGCTGGACAGGCCGCCCTGCGTCCCCGTCCCCCTCCTCGCTGGAGCCCCCCAGCCGCAAACGTCCATAATCAGGGAAGATTCCCTCGCTTTCTGCTCTATGGTGGAAGTAACGACAGTCTCTCTTTCTGTTACTGTTCTAATGGCTTCCTGTTCTGATCACTGGGATATTATCAGTAATGGCAACGGGGTCTTATTCAGCATAGACAGAATCCCCCCCACATCACATTAAGTGCCTGGCTTTGACCCCAACAGCACTCCTTAAATAGGCACCATTTTACTTAGTACCTGGGGCTTCCAAAAACGTTCACCTCTTCCAAACGGGGATAAACAGAATCGCCTCGAAATAGACAGCACACAGAACACAGCAAAGAGGCGACACACGTCCTCCCTGCAAGCCGCGTAGGCACAGCTCTGCTCTACACGGGGTCTGAACCGGCGGCCCGACCTCACCCTCGGAGCGCTGGGCGTGTGGAGGGCTCGGGGATGAAAGTTTGTCTTTCCTAAGGGCGTCCTGTATTTCTCCTGCACTCGCGTCTAAGACTCGAAAGCCATTTTTTCGTTTCTCTGGTCCCACGGAGAAGATCTGTGCTCCTTCTGTGCACGAGGGCCACACGGCCCCAGGCCCCCCGCCACTGCTCGCTCCCCCTTGGAAGCCAGGTGCTTCCCACCACCGTGGCAAAACTGGCCATGGACGGCAGGAGGGAAATGAAGAATTTGGGGCAGGCGAATCCACGGCGGGGGCCCGGGGAGGTACACTCGGATGGGCAGCAGGATCTGAGGGCCGTAGAGGGGACGCCCCGAGGGAAAGGGGCAGGGAGTCCTTCTCTGTGTGTCTGTTTCTGTGGCTGCTGTGACAGGTTACTCAAGACTTGAAACAGATTTATTCTGTCGTAGTTCCAGAAGCCACAAACCCAACACGGGTTTCACGGGGGGACCCCAGGGTCCACCTGGCGTGTGCCGTCTGGATGCTCTAGGGGATAGGCTACTTCCCTGCCTCTTCCCGCCTCTGGAGGCACGTTCCTTGCATTGCCTGGGCCCCCGCCCTCCTGCCTCTTCGTCCTCGGCGCCAGCAACACGCTTCGCCTCGGTCCTTCTGCTTCCCTCCCTGGAGTCCCTCTCTCCCGTCCACAGTTAAGACTCCTCCCACCCTCTTCTACATCTGCAGGGAAGGAAACATTCTTCCTCTACCCTTCAAGGTCTTCCGGCTGGATGAAGAATTACATTCTCATGAGATAGGTTAACAGCAGAAAAACCCCAGTTTTATTATGTGCACACGGAGGTCCAATAATGAAAGAAACGGCCACGCTAGGCAGTTTTTACACTTTTGAGACAAAGAGACAATAACTTGGTGAGCAATTAGCAGGGGAAAGCAAACAGATGTTTGGGATCTTTAATTAGTAAGGAATTCTGAGCAGAAATTGGGTGGAGGCAGCAGGTTAGAAAAGAAGTAACAAAATTTGTTTCTACAGCTTTCTCTGCTTCGAAGTTCCTATTTCTGGGGATGAGCATGTCTTTTTAACTTCTCAGCACAGGGAGGGTACCTTCCACACGGGAGATTCTTCCTGCTCTCTGGGGCACAGAGGAGGGCCAGAGTGTTCTTGCACCTGCTGTTTATCCCAGAGCACCTGGGGGGCTCAGTCAGTTAAGCGTCTGACTCGATTTTGGCTCAAGTCACGAGCTCATGGTAGTGAGATCGAGCCCAGTGTCAGGCTCTGGGCTGGCCAATGGAGCCTGCTTGGCATTCTCTCTCCCTCTCTCTCTGCCCCTCCCCTGCTTGCACTTGCTCTCTCTCTCTCTCTCTCTCTCTCTCTCTCTCTCTCTCTCTCTGTGTCTCTCAAAAAATAATAATAATCAATATGCCAAAGAGGCACACTTTTGCGGGGCCCACCCTCGGCCCCCACACTTCCTCTGATTACATTTAGGGCTCACCAGGAGAATATGTCATAATCTCTGCATCCCCAACTTCAGCGTTATCTACAGAGAAGCTTTTTCCACGTAGGGTAACCTTCACAGGCTCTAGGTGTTAGGACCCGGATGTCTTTGGGGGGCATTCTCCTCCCTACCACACTGGGGTTCAGATTCTGATTCCCTGAGGCCTCAATTCCAGTCCCTGTCTGGATCCCTGCAATATCGCCTCAATCCCTCGACAGGGTACAGGCACTGGAATGGGCCGCGGTAGATCTGGGTCTATTTTTCTGTTTTCTTTATGCTCCTGTGGCTGCAAGAAACAGATACAGGATTAAAAACTGAAGTAAAAAAAAAAGTGTCATGATAAATATAATCCTTGGACAGTTTAAATATTTCCGTTAGGAAACTTTAGACGCCATTAAAATTTTATGAATTAGCAAGAGATAAAATAAATATACCCAGAATCAATTACATTCTTCCATACCATCGGTAACCTGGAATGCATCATTTATAAGGAATTTCTATTTACAATAGGAACGAAAACATGAAATATTTAGAAACGAATTTAAGAAAGGAGGCATGACCTTTATACAGCAAGTGACCGAAGCCTACTGAGGAATATAAAAGCCTTGAATACAGAGATCAACATCCCACTTCCTAGGTGGGAAGGTTAACTGCGACACCGTCAGTTTTTAGCAGATTAAAAGATGGAGGGGCGCCTGGGGGGCTCAGTTGGTTAAGCGGCCGACTTCGGCTCAGGTCATGATCTCGCCGTCTGTGAGTTCGAGCCCCGCGTCGGGCTCTGTGCTGACAGCTCAGAGCCTGGAGCCTGCTTCGGATTCTGTGTCTCCCTCTCTCTCTGCCCTTCCTCTGCTCATACTCTGTCTCTATGTCTCTCAAAAATAAATAAACGTTAAAAAAAAACTTTAAAAAAAGATGGAGTCCACTTAGTTTGGGTCTGATTTTTCACAGGACCTCAGGGAAGGGTTTTCAAATTCCTCAAAAAGACACAACAGGAGAGTGTTTCCCCAGGAGACCAAGAAGCGGAGAAACGGTAACCAGGGCGGCCATGACTGCGACTGGGGAACCAAGGGGCTAGGCCTGGAAGCAAGTCCCTCGTGTGGGAGCTGTGTCTCAGGCAAGCCGGGCCGCTCCGAAGAAGTTCACTTCCTGATTTGTCAAACAGAGGCAGGTCGACGTCCCTAAATGAATTCTGAAAGGCAAGCTCCTAGTCTTTAAATAGGCCTGATACGATGTGTTCCGGAAATCTGCTTCTGGGGACGCCAGCCATGTCTCCTGTGACGCTGGAGACAGAGCGTCAATGTGCACACCTTAAACGAGATTGTTCCGGAGCCGCAGAGAAAGGGGAAAGTCCTATTTTAAATGAAGGTATCGGTTTATCTCCTGTGAAATTAAGCATGTATGCAACGTGCATTTAATAAGGACAAATCAATTTCGACCACGTCACAGAAAAATTAATGCATCCGATTTGGACAGAAGCAATCTTAAAATATTCTCCTTGGAAAGAAGGGAAGCCTCGCAGTATTTTGGCTTCCTCTAGTGTTCCAGCGCTTTCTGTAAGCTGTCCGTCATCAGGAAGGGGTGCATCGGGTCGTGAGGGGAAGCAGGGGTGCCTCTGCACTGACCCGAGCCCGGAAACAGGACCGCGCACCCGTGAAAGCTGACAAGAGGACAGAAGGAAGGACCGCTATTTGTGAGAATGGAAAGGGCGACGGCCAAGCAGCCAGACGATAAACAAACGGAGCCGCGGAGAGGCAGAGGGTGACTCAGAGCCGTTGCCGGAATGACTGATGAGGTCTGTCGGAAAAAGTCTCACCTGGCAAACTTCACCGAAATAGAAAGCAAATTGCCTGGATGCCCTTGAATCCTTTCCCTTCATCCTCGGGCTTCCGAACGGCACTTCGGGCGCAGCCAGGCAGCCGGAAATGTCTGGGCGTGGGGCCCTGTCCTGACTTACTGGGGCAGCACTGGGCGCAGGCGGCCCCCAACCCGGGGCAGGCAGGTGCCTGCGGGGGTTAGAGTTCTCCAAGGGCTCCGGGGGTCCGCTGGCCCCACTGGAACCCACACGCACCCCCGGCCTGCTCCCCGTCTCCCTGCTTCCTTGTCCCAGGGGACACTTTCTTAGTAAATGACGCACAAGAATTCTTACCTCTGGGAACGCTGCCTAAGTCATAAATAAATGTTTAAAAATAAATGAAAACAGCAAAAAAAAAAAAAAAAAAAAGACAAATAAAAGTCATGTGACACTTTGGGACATATTTGCAATGGCCATATGGTACAAAGGGTCGCAAACAGAATTAATGCAAACACTTCAGTCAGAAAAGGACGAGGGACACGATGGAAAAAAAACAAGAAAGAACAGGACCCGGCAATTCAAATAAGGGGAAATGCAGATGATCGAAAAGCACCCGGTCATATGATTCTCAACTTAGGAAAAGTTATTAAACCAGATTTATTTGCTCCCCCTAGATCGGAAAATCTAGACCACTTAAAATCATGAGGGTCAGTGGACGTTGTCATGCCCAGAATTCAGGGACCCCAAGAACCACCAGGGAGCCGAGCCCGATGCAAGAACAAAGAGCCTTTATTCGAGCTAGCTCGAGCTCGATCTCCTACCTGTGCCAAGGCAGCGGTGGGTCGAGAGAGAGAGAGAGCGTGTTCCAAAAGCCCAAGAGTTGTAAAGGGGTCTAGGGTAGTGGGAGGGGTGATGGTCGTGACCCTAGCCGGTGGGCTGAGGAAGGGTCAGAGTCCTGTTCCGTAGGTCACTGGGCGTGGTTCTTTTGGAACCGGGAAGTTGCAGGTTTTAAGCTTCTGCGCAGGCGCTGGGGACTCAAAATGGAATCAGTCTCAGTTTGCCCTTAAACAAAATGGAGTCCGTCCCAATTTGCCCTTACAGACGTCAAGGGAAATTATCATTCTTGAGCACTGACGTCTTTACAGCCAGCCACCTTGAAGGGCAATTGGGAAGTATTTCCTAAAATGTGAACCTCTCACCTGCGGCTCGGAAGTTTTAACACCCTTACGTGCTCTTTCCTTCTAGAAATATTTGCGAAGGGCCAACCAGGTACCTAGAACTGTCCTGAGCAGGAGAATGCTGCTAAGTACGGTAAAAGGCCACCAGGAACCTGGGCTAACCCGCCTGCTTTTTTGCCTCCCGCACCAGGGGAAAAGGCACCCCAAAGAAATGCTGGAGCGTCCCAGTCTCAGTAGGCAAGATGGGATCCCTTACAGGATCGGGACTTGTGGGGGGTGAGGAAGCAGGCTAGGGAAAATCTAGACCACTTAAAATCATGAGGGTCAGTGGACGCTGTCATGCCCAGAATTCGGGAACCCCAGGAACCAGCAGGCGAGGGCTGGATGCCGCTGGGAAACAAAGACAGTTTCGTGGTTTGGATCTTAATGATTTTTATCTCGGAGCCGGAAGAACTGAAGCAGAGCTGAGTAGACGGACATTAACAAGAGCAGGCCGCCTTCCCTCGTGGTGGGTGGAAAGATCAGACAGAATGACAGGACTCTTCGGTCATCGCTGAGGCTACGAGGCTGACTTACCTGTGTCACTCCATCGGGGTGACGGTGTAGCCGTGTCGGCATCATTCGTGGTTCAGTTAGAAACATCCCGGTCCGGCTGCCAGCAACCAGTACAAACCATTTATTTTCTTAGTACAAACCATTCAACCCTCTGCTCGGCTGGGGACTTGCTTCTAATGGGCGGAGATGGGCAAGCACAGAATGAACAAAAACCTATGTGCTGTAAGGTCAGGAAGTGATGAGTATTTTTTAGGCAAAATAAAGAGGATTGGGGGTAGGGAGAGTAAGCAAGACTGAGTTGCTCCGGGATAGGATTTTTAATCACTGAAAGGTAGGGAATGACCTAAGTTCCCATCGATAGGCAAACGGCCAAAGAGACCATGACACCCATGGTAGCTCACACGTACTACATACTACCACCGTATGTTTTGTGTGCGTTGTGTGCCTATACGTGTGCATGGATACATAGAATCCAATAATAGTAACAATACAGGGAAAGAGAAAAGGGCGTGGCACTGTGAGTGGTCTTTAAAGGGGACTGTAGTGTCAGCTCTAACACTGTAATAATTATTCAAGGAAAGAAAATGTATCCATGGATTAGTTCTGTAACTTTTTGTCAAGAGCATGATTTCCTATGGCCCCGAAGACATGCCTTTACGCTTTACAAATCATCAGAAAATATTTTCAAATGTTCAAAATACAAAGCCAAATAAGTATCTGCAACCATGCTTGGAAATATATATACAAAATATTTCCAGAAAATTCCACATAATATACAAACTCATGCAATTCCTCTGAAACCATTGGACCCCGGTAAATAATCAAGCCAATTAATATTTGTTGAGTTCCTGTAATAAGTCAAACGTCCTTGAGAATTAAACCTGCACGAAGAGTGGCTGCTAGGGAGGCACTTCCTTCCCCTCTGTGACAGACGGAGCAGACAGACAGACTCCCAGGGGCTCCTTCATGCCCCCACCTCCCCCAGGCTGCTGTTTGTGCGGGGACCACGTGACCCTGACCTGACACAGAATGCTTCTAAAGGTCAGCCTTTGCTCTGGGACCCCCCCCCCCCACTGGCTGTCCACAAGGCTGCGGAGACGTCTGAGGCTCCTCCTGCCGGGTCCTCCCCTGTCCCCCCTGCCTCCCACAGGTGCTGGTCCTCCCCGAAGTCTGAGGCTCTCCGTCCCCACTAGCTTCCTCTCCCCTCTGTCCCTCACAGACCTCCCCCTCCATACCCCTTGACGACTTCAGACTCTACCCTGACCTCCGCTTCCCGGAGGATCGAAACTGACACAGAGGTCAAAGTTGTATGTATCCTGCTCACTCCTATCTCCCTCCTGCCTCCCAGGTCACAAAGAGTAAAGAGTAAAGTAATATACCTGAAATACACTCGAACCAGGGAACAATCAAAGAAGGGCGGAAGAAAACCATGCCGTAATCTTTTATGCTTTTCTTTTTTTATTATTATTATTTTCGGCTTTTCAAATTAACCAAATAAATAGCGCTGATGAATTGATTGTGAGGCTGGCATAATCACAGCCTGCTACTATTTATAATCAGCGTATCATTTTTCAAAGCCAGCTTGGCAACGTGAATAAAGAACTTTCAACTCGATCCGGCAGCCCTCTGTCTCCGGGACTGGTGCTAAGGCAATCTTTAAGGCAAGTTTAAAAACAAAACAAAACAAGGAAACAATGGCTATACATCAAGTTAGCCATCGTGTCCTTAACCAGCAAGTAGATAACGTGCTTTTTCAACCCAAGAAAACTGGCCTCTTGAAAGAGTTCTAGCCTTCAGAAAGAAGAGGCTGGCAGAATGGAAATGAGCTGCGAGGGGCCTATTGCAGACCCAGAGGCGTGAAGGGGGCTGGATTTTCAGAATCTTGATCTGGAACCGTCCTTCCACGCTCCCCAGCGCTTCCGGAGCCGAGTCCAGGGAGGGAGAGCAGTCTGCAGCCTCCTCTGAGGTTGATACAGCTTGAATGCCTGGAGCCGGAAACTGGGTTTCTCCCTGTGGGGTGGGGAGGATTTGCTTCACGTTGGGACTCCTTTTATCTCCTAATGTTCCCTGTTCTGTGCTCTCTCTGCTCAGGAACACACCCTGGATTGCACTGGTTTTCAAAGGGCAGAGATTCTGCAACATTGTATCGGCTTTCCAGAGTACAAACAAAAGAACTCCATTAAATGTATGAATCCCCTGTAAGCCGCACCCGGTTTCCAGAACGTTGAGAAGAATGCCTCTGTGCATCTTTGAGCTGGGGTCGTGGGCTGGGGTGGTGGAGTGTGGAGGGTGAAGCCCGAGTTCCAGGCCCTGGTCCACTATGACCGGCCGCTTGTGCACCAAGCTCCCCGGTTCATCTGTCCCCTCGCAAGGGACACTTGGGTACCCTGGGACCGTTGATGCGAGAAATACCCGCGTAGAGCAGAACCAGCCGTTCTCACGCGCACACATCACGCGTGCGCGCCAGCAGCACGGGCCTCACGAAACCTGCCTACTTTTGTTCCTCGTACTAGGTTCCCATCTACTCTGTAATCTCATGACTTCCGACGGCCCCGTTTCTCCACCCGCCGTGGGTGACCAGCTCGGAAGGATGTCTCTGCCCCAGGACCATGGCCCTGAGCTTCGGGGTGGGGAGGGCCGACGGAGAAGAGGCAGACCTGAAATAAAGCAAAAGCATGTCTTTGAGGGTCTCAGAATTGCAATTCGGGGGTTGGGCAGCAACTCGGATTGTTGCCAGGGGAACAAAAGTTGGGGGGTTTTAAAGACAACGGGGAAGGCTTGTATATGCTGCGTGCAAAGACTCTGGGTCGGTGCTGGCGGCAGGAAGCGCATCTCGGCTGGACGTAATTGGTCGCCAAGGCTCTTGGTGAGCAAACGCCCGTTCCTGGAACACGTTGCAGGGGGACCCGCGGAGTCCTTGGAATATCTGCGGTTTGGTCCAGCGGGTTCACAGTTCCACCGAGCGAGGAGCCTCCTGGCTCCATTTAAAACCCCCAGCGTTGGCCATAGGAGATAAAATGGCACTTGTCACAGTGGCCCTATCTCACCCCCGTACCCCAAGATCGTGTGGACCCCCGCGTGCTCTGCCAGAGAGGAGGCCCCGGGTCTAAATCGTGTTCTTGCCACCAGGAGGAGGGCACTTCTCGGTCCTCGACACTTGTACCCCCACTCACGGTAGACGCCCCCGCCCAGGATGTCAGGCACCGCCAGGGAGTGGCCGCGTCTTGGATGACACAACCGAGGACCCCCCACTTTCGAAGGTGAGATCAAAGGTTTTATTTATGTACTGACTCCTCCCCACTTTTTGAGTCTTAAAGGCTTTTTATGGACTACTGGAAGTTTCCATACGGTACAGAGATCGATTGATCAGTTCCTGGTCACGCCAAGCCCTACAGACACATCTGGAGGGGGGTTCTCGTCAGCGTGAGGGTAACTAGTCGGCAGGTGTCTGCCCCACTGGGCTGGTTTCCCAGCCTTCCACTTTCTGACAGGGGCGCCTTGGAGCCCATGGTGATTGTCCACACTTCTGTCTTCAGTTTTGAGAAACACTTGAAAACCTCTGTACACCAGCCACTCTCAGTAGTGGTGCCAGAGTGGAAGGGCCGGGGGAGGACTCCTCACAGTGACTGGAGGAAAGTGGGGGACATACCAAGCTGCTCAATTCACCTTTCTCTGCGTGCGGGGCGGACGTGACCTGTGGTCATGGATGGAGACCTTTGAGTGGAATCAAAAGGATGCAACAGGGGCGCCTGAACGGCTCAGTCGGTTGAGCATCCGACTCTCGGTTTCGGCTCAGGTCACCATCTCACAGTTTGTGAGTTCAAGCCCCACATTGGGCTCTACACTGACAGACTGGAGCCTGCTAGAGATTCTTTCTCTTTCCCTCTCTCTCTTCCCCTCACCCACTTGCGTTCTCTCTCTCTCTCTCTCTCTCTCTCTGTCAAAATAAATAAACTTAAAAAAATTTTAGAAAAGGAAGCAAGACAGCAATGATCTTCTAGTTTACATTAATAAGACAGCTCTTGAACCTCCTCTATTTCATGCTCAAAATATCGCGGGATGCACGGGCCCGCCTCAGTTCACATTAAGTTGTAAGACCCAGAAAGGCCCTGAAGCTTCCAAACGTCACACAGCCCGAACGGTACCGGGAAGAGGAAGGTCCGCAAGCTCGTGTCCCTGGAACTGTGGGCAGGCGTGCAGCCGGGAAGACTTGAGCGCTAGTTCCAGAAGGGCCGTGTGGCCAGATGCTGTCCCGGGTCTGTGGCTGCCAGCGCGGCGGTGTCTCATTTGGGATCGTGCGTGGAGATGATCGCTGAGTCGTCATGGTCGAAGGCAGCGCATTCATTCCAGCAAGTACACGGAGACCGAGGTGCCCGGGGCTGGATTCCTGTCGGGTGATGAGATAAAGCCTGGTTTGACTCTCCCCCTTCTCTGATCAAAGGGAGCACGGCGACATGGATCCACAGTGTACCTGATGCACACGACCCGGGACACTGGGGATGAGGGGACCTGCCCACGTCGTCGCCAGCTTACAGGAAACTGCGCGGGGTGCGGGGCGCACACCGCCAGGCCCCAGATTCCAGCTCGCCCATCCCTAAGGAAATGTTCTTGTCCGTTTCTCATCTTCAGCGGAACCACCTCTCAAAGTGGTGAGGAACTGCGTGCGTGGGGGTCCCAGTAAAGCCTTACCCGCCCTAGGAATGTTGTGAGGTCCGTGTCCTCCTAAACGTTTGTGAAAGGTTTTGAGTGAGGGATGAAGTAATGCTGATCTGGTGCGAGGTTAGGGAGATGTGGGATGTTTTGCTGACTATTTTCATATTTTTACAGAGAAATAAAATCTTTTATTTATTTATTTATTTATTAATGTTTATTTATTTTTGAGAGACAGGACAGAGCATGAGCAGGGGAAGGGCAGAGAGAGAGGGAGACACAGAATCCGAAGCAGGTTCCAGGCTCCGAGCCGTCAGCACAGAGCCCGACGCGGGGCTCGAACTCACAGACCGCGAGATCATGGCCTGAGCCGAAGTCAGACGCTCAACCGACTGAGCCCCCAGGCGCCCCCGAAATAAAATGTGGAAGAGATCACACCATACCTGGACACTCGGTGCGCCGTTATCAGGAGGCGAGAATTTAGGAAGGCACGCCATATTGGAAATAAGCTTAAGTCATCTAAGAACACTGTCAACTGACTTGGATCCAAACCCAGGAACGGGAGAGCGTCCCCGGGGGTGGCTGTCTGTGCTGCGGGCAGAATCTGTGATAAAGGGGATGTGAGGTAACCCGCCCCCTCTTCTTGTGTTATTTATATAAGAGGGAATGTCACACGTACACACGCACACCCGCGGACTTCAACAAAAACCGATGTGCTGTCTCACTGATTCCCAGAGGCATGAGTCAACATTTTAAGAAACTGTATTTAAAAATTCAAGGCTCGATAAAAGAATTTTTATAGCAAAATTCCGTATTCATGTTATGGCAACTCGATTTTCTCACACTTTATCCTAATCTCTGACTCACTGAACATACCAGACTTCCAATAAACTAAACTTCTGTAATATGTACTTTTTCCTAAAATTATGCTTGTTTTTCAGAACTTCTTGGTCAATGAGCCATCTCTACTTGTTTTTAAAATGTGTATTTATTTTTGAGACAGAGAGAGACAGAGTGTGAGTGGGGGAGGGACAGAGAGACAGAGACACAGAATCCGAAAAAGGCTCTAGGCTCTGAGCTGTCGGCACAGAGCCCAACTTGGGGCTCAAACCCACAAACCATAAGATCGTGACCTGAGCCAAAGTCAAATGCTTAACAGACTGAGCCACCCAGACGCCCCAATCCACAGTTAAAAAAAAAAATAGATGTGGTCCTGGGGCACCTGGGTGACTCAGTCAGTTGAGTGTCTGACTCTTGGTCTCAGCTCAGGTCTTGATCTCAGGGGCCTGAGTTCGGATCCTGCGTTGTGCTCCTTGCTGGGAGTGAAGCCTACTTAAAAAAAATAGATGTGATCCTAACAGAAAATAGTAGATGATGCTCTACAGTGTTGATGCTTAGCAACTGCTCTTCTAGATGCCTCTGTCTTCTCCAAGAGCATGTGTCAAGCGTATAAATGGTTTTCGACTGCCCAGGAAAACATGGGAAGACGGTTAGAACAGATGGTCTCTGCCACTGTGTCTGCAGATTTTCTAAGATGCACAAAGTCCAAAAGAGCCCTTTAGAGATGTATCTACTTTTATTTATTTGTTTGTTTGTTTATTTGTTTGTTTGTTTTGAGAGAGGTTTTTTCAATTTTTCCATTGTCACCACAGAGCCTACGCGGGACTTGATCCCACGAACCCTGAGCCGAAATCAAGAGTTTGATGCTCGGCTGACTGAGCCCCCCAGGCGCCTCTATTCATATCGGTTTTAAAGAATGTCAAGTCATATCCTTTCATGTGTGTCATTCATCAAAGCAAACCATTTACCTTCTCCTTCTCTTTCTGTCCTTGTCGAATAACGTTCATTTCCCAGAGACGCGTAGGAAGGGTCGACGCTGAATTGACGTAACATCCCAAGGCAAAATAACAAGCTGAGGCTTGAATTAGAATGTCAGTAGTGATGTCAAAACACGGTCCCCAAGGACAACTTGCGAAGTAAGGACACGGCAAACTACTGGCCGGTCGGGCCACTGCGCACGGCTTGTCTCTGTCACTAGAGCGTCTAGCATGGGAGACACGCGGGAGGCAAGTTAGTGAGCGCTAGGTATACCACTGTATGCCATGATGGATGTATACCATTGTAATTGTATACATGATATACAAGTCCACTGGGAGAAGACCACCAGCCTTCTACCCTGTGAATGAGTTAGCCAAACGTGGAGCTCTGAGGGGTTTGCACCCCATGGAAGCCCCACCTACAAGGCTCCGGGCCGCTGAGTGAAAGCAAAGCAGTTGAGGGGCACCTGGGTGGATCAGTCGGTTGAGCGTCCGACTTCAGCTCAGGTCATGATCTCAGGGTGCAGGAGTTCGAGCCCCGCATCGGGCTCTGTGCTGACAGCTCAGAGCCTGGAGCCTGCTTTGGATTCTCTCTCTCTCTCTCTCTCTCTCTCTCTCTTTCTCTTTCTGCCCTTCCTCAGCTGATGCTTTCTCTCTATTAAAATAAATAAACATTAAAAAAATTAAAAAAATAAAAAAGAAAGTGAAGCAGTTGAGATTTTGGTGAGGACTGAGAAGTGCAGCCCTCGTCTCTGATTTTTCAAAATCGCCTTTAACTTGCGATTCTTCATTGCGGTCCATGGATTTACATCTCCCCTCTACACATAGGGTTCTACGTGGGGAGCCGAAGGGTGCGTCGTTGCAGTTGTTGGCTTATTTGTTTTGTAGTCACTAACTGCTGCGATGAGATAAGGAACTTCCCTAACCTGCTGGGGCACCGCGAGAATTACGTAAGAACACCGAGCACTGGACCCGACTGCGCACAATTCGGTGGGGGGCATTCGTGCCGTGTGGAGGTCGTGCCTGGCTTCGTTGACTTTACTCGAAATAAACTGCCTTTTTTTCATCTCCATCACGAGGTGTGGGAAACACAACAGAGAAAAATGATTCTCCATCCTGATTCCTACAAGGAGGTTTTTGAATAAATCTGAATTTCAAAAAAAAAAAATCTGAATTTCAAATAATTCTTCAGCCAAACCTTTCCGACAGGGTTGGGTGTGGTCATTTACAAACTCGTAGAAGGTACTTTAAGATGCACAGAGCCCTTTGCTGTGCAGGTGAGAGGGCACGAGACAGGCTGGCAAGTCCTCGGTCATTAGCCTTGTTTCGGGGACCCCGAGATGCCGGCGTGGGCTGAATTGTGTCCCCACAGAGATTTGTGGAATCCCCAGCCTCAAGTCCGTGTGGACGTGGGTTTATCTGAACACGGGTTCTCTGCAGACGGAATCAAGTTGAGGTGAGGCCACAGCACCTCAGGATGGAGTTAATCCAGTGACTGGTGTCCTTAGAAGAGGAGAGGGGACACAGACAGACGGACGCCCACGGGGAGAACGCCACGTGATGACGCAGCAGAGGCGCAAGCGAAGCGTCTGTAAGCCGAGGAGCTCCGGATTGCCAGCAAACACAGGAAGCTAAGAGAAAGGAGAAGGGAGGCCCTCCCGGGAGCCTTCGGTGACAGCGCGGCCTGGCCGGCACCTGATTTTGAACCCGTCTAAGCCACAGAGGCCTCAGTCTGTCAACCTGAGGTTTCTCCCTGGGAAAGTCATGAGTACCAATCAGAGAACGCAGGGTCCCTGACATGGAAAGAATAATCTGTCATCGTCCGAGAACAGAGAGTCGTAACGTTACAGGTCGGGAAACACAACAGAAGACGGATGAAACCTTTTAAATTTATTCGTAACTATATTAGGAAAAAATACCCATTTGTTTCTGAGCCAGTTCTCCCGGGATGGAACCCTCAGGGTATTCTTGGAGAAGTTAAGAGCTCAATTCTCCCCTGGCAGCTACAGGGAGCTAGCCTCCCACCCCCGGACCCTTCCTCCTTGATTTGCCCAGGATCAGGGTGACTGTCACCGTCCTAGTGTCATAGAGACTGAAGACATATCTTCAGGAGTCCCCTGGTGGGGGGGACATGCCATCACCTTCCTGGGAGGGTCTGGCCTCTTCGGGGCTCGGTTGGGAACCTCAGCAAGGCCCATCGCCAGGCTGCCTCTGTGTCTGCCCTCTTGGCCAACCTCCCCTCACGAGGAGAGTTTTCTGCAGAAGGGACTGTGAGGATGCTTGCTGAAAGCCAAAAATGCCTGTTAAACCAGAATGGGCATGTACACTGTGTGCTGTGTCCTCGGCCGGCACCTGGCAGGTGGGAGGGACAGACACACTGTTGGGCTTCAGCCGACAATAGCGTCCATGGAAGGGCAGAGGAGCAACCGAACGAATGAAGAGGCCGAGGGTTTTATCTCTGCCGGAAGGCTCCTCTCTCCTCACCCCTCCCGGCCAGTTCACTGACCTTCATATAGGAGACACTCCCACAAGCCATGCAGGGACAGAAACACACGCTTCCTTACCTGTGTTTGCAGAGCAAACTCCCTTCTCTGGCAAATGCTGTCATACTGCATCGATCAGGCTTCTCCAGAGAAACAGAGCTAATAGGATGAATGTGTAGATGTTTTGGAAAGAGTTGGCTCACATGGTACAGAGGCTGGTAGGGTGAGCCAGCAGGGCTGGACACGGGAGAGGCAAGGTTCTGGCTCCAGGCCAAAACGGTCTGCTGCAGAACCAGGCAGAGCCGGTGTTGCAGCCGAAGTCCGGAGGCCACCTTCCGGAGAATTCGTTCTTGCTCAGAGGAGGCCAAACCTTTTCTTCTGTTCAGACCTTCCGCTGATCAGATGAGGCCCACCCACATCAGGAGAGGAGACCGCTTTACCCAAAATCCACCGATCTCAATGTTCATCTCATCCAAAAACAGCCTCTCAGAAAAATGTTTGATAATAATGTCACCACCCAGAATAATGTTCGATCAAATATCTGAGCGCCAGGACCCAGTCGAGTCAACACAGAAAATTAACCATCACGGGGCGCCTGGGTGGTTCTGTTGGTTGAGCCTGAGCTCAGGTCATGATCAACGAGCTCGGGTCAGCTCATTGATTTCAGCTCAGGTCATGATCCCACAGTTTGTGGGCCCGAGCCCTGCATCAGGCTCCGCACTGACAGCACAGAGCCTGCTTGGGGTTCTCTCTCTCCCTCTCTCCCTGCCCTTCCCGTGCTCTCTCTTTCTCTCGAAATAAATAATAAACTTTAAAAAAATAACCATCACACATACTTCATATATATTGTATATTACATAATATGACTTGTATATGTACATATGTCCTAATATTTTATGTAGAAACACTGTCCTGTATAACATAACATATATTGTATGTGTGTGCATATGTTTATATATATGCACACATATAGGGTGAGCCAGCAGGGCTGGAGACGGGAGAGCCAAGGTCATATGAATATATGTGTATATGTATATATGTGTATATATATGTATATATATATATATATATATATATAAAAAACTTCTTATCTTTTATTTGTCTTGGCTGTGAGTTTCTAGAAATTAGGAAACGAGACTTACATATCTTTGTGTTTTCCTTGCATAGACCTGTGGCCCGGTGCCCAGTTGGTGGTGAACGTTTAACCAGTGCTTCTCTGAAATGGGAGGGAGACTACTGTGCACGTGTGCCGTATTGCTGGACCGTCCAGTATTCACCACTTTGCTGACCTCGCCTGCTCACCGCCGGCTGGGGTCGAGCACCTCAGCTGGGCAACGTCCCCTCGGTCGTGACCATGTCGCTCTTGCCTCCTTGAGGGAAAAGTATGTTCCGGGACGTTCACGTAGAGCGCCTCACTTTCCACAGTCGAGTTTTCACAGACGATGTTTCGGTGGGACCTACCACCCCCTCCCCCCAGATAAAGTAACCAGGAAAAGTGAATTCATTTGAAGCTAAACATGGAACGCCAGACCAGCAGTAAAATGAGTGTTTCCGTGGAATTATTTTATTACCAGGAGCACGCACTCCATCTTCTTCAACACGGACGCGCCTGGCGTTGTGCGTGTGTGACGGAAAGTTCCGGTCCTGTTCACGGTACAGAAACACTGGACACTCCACCAAAGCCCAAGATGCTGCCCAGACTTTTCCAGTGACTGCAGGCGTCCCTTCTGTAGAAAATAAGAAAAGAACCAGGGGTTTTGAGTCGATCACTCTAATACTAGCAACCTGAACACACTGGGCAGTGGACATGCTGACATGCCTGCGGTTCCTTCTTCACTCTTCAGCCAGAAAATGGCAGTTTTCCTTTATTCGAAGGTAGGAATCGTATCTGTAGACAGGCTTCTTTTTCCGCACACCGGAGACAATATTAGCATCTGTAAAATAATGTCTCAACCAGAGAGAGCTGAGAATGCTAGATATCACCCTTGAATTTGTGTGCAACAGCTTCCGTGTCCCAACCGTCTACCAGAACCTCCCAGAAAGCACGGGCACCTTCTGGCGGACCGAGTGCAGAGCGAGGCCAACCGTCCTCACACAGTCTCTCTTTGCAATTAACCAGGGAACCCACTTGGGTAAGAACGTGGGGCCCACCAAGGCCTCCTTCCTCTGCTTCCTTCTGGACCGCTTTGCTCCCGTGCCCCGTGGAGCACTTCCTGAGTGTGAGCAGAGTCCTCCCTGCCCACCCATCTGTCCAGTCCGGCGCCCAGAGGAGGGCGTGGGGCGGCAGGTCCGCAGATGTGCCTGAGGGTGGAATCCAGGAGAAAAGTCGACTTGGCCGGCCGTACAATTGTGTTGTTCCCACCCCGTGCCCTGATGGAATGAGGATATTTTAAGATGTTTTATGATGAGGATCTGACAGCAACATGGTTTTTTTTTCATCTTCTTTAGTCTCCCCTTTTTTTTATTCTTATATCCTCTTATTTTTTTATATTTATTTTCTTAATATAATTTATTGTCAAGTTAGCTAACGTACGGTGTATTCAGCATGCTTTTAGTTTCAGGGGTAGATTCCGTGATTCATCGCTTACATACAACACCCAGTGCTCATCCCAACGAGTGCCCTCCTCAGTGCCCATTTTCTCCTCTCCCCCACCCCCCTCCCCATCAACCCTCGGTCTGTTCTCTGTATTTAAGAGACAGCAACATGATTTTAAGAAAAAGAAGGGAAAAAATACAGGGACCAAGGACAGACCATCCCAAAATGTTCCCCACTTTGGCATTTTGATTATTTTAAATAAAAGTTCTCAAGAAACAGCAGGTACAAGGACACTCGGGCCCTCCTCTGTGCCCCAGAAGGCTGGGAGTAAAAGCCTGTGCGGATGGTACCCTCCCTGTGCTGAAAAGTAAAAACACATCCTTATCACCAGAGATAAAAACATCTGAGCACAGAAAGCCGTAGAAACAAACTTTGCTACTTTTTTTCTAACCTGCTACCTCTGCCCAATTTCTGCTTAGAACTCCTTACTAATTAAAGATCCCCAACATCTGTTTTCTTGATGCTGTAAATTGCTCACAAAGTTATTGTCTCTTTGTCTCAAAAGTATAAAAACTGCTTGCCTCGGCCATTTCTTTTGGTCTCAATTTCACTCTTAGGCCTCCATGTGCACGTCATAAAACTTTAGGATTTTTCTCCTGTTAACCTATCTCATGTAAATGTAATTCTTCATCCAGCTGGAAGACCTTGAAAAGTAGGGGAAGACTTTTTCCTCCCCTTCAAGGAGAAGGAGAAAGAGAAGAGGGAGATGAAGGGGAGGAGGGGGAGGAGAAATAGGGATGGGGCGGAGGAAGGGCAGGCAGGGGAAGCTGGAGGGGAGGAAAGAGAGGAAAGAGAGAAAGAAAGAAGAGAGAGAATGGAGGAGGAGGTCAAGGGAGGAAGAGATAGAGGTAGGAGGAGGAGGAGGGGGAGGAGGAGGGGAAGGGAGAGGAGGAAGGAGAGGAAGAAGGAGGAGGAAGGTGGAGGGAAGAGGAGGTAGAGGAAGGAGGAGGGGGGAAGGGGAGGAAGGGCAAGAGAG
>PITB01027036.1:0-20623 GCA_004024585.1 Paradoxurus hermaphroditus
GATCCCACCGGGGAACGAGAGTGTTTTTATTCTCTGGCCGTAGGGAGTTGACGACACACGCTGTTGTCACAGATGGAGGCGCTGAGGGACACAGAAGGGACTGCGTGCGGCTGGATCAGAGACGTCGGTATCCACCGACCCCCATACACCCGCCGCAATGATCTCAGAGGTGCCGCGACTCGCTGCCCTCCGCTGCTCGTGTGACGGCGGCCGGTGCTCACCGGGGCCGCGGAGGAACCTCCACACACTCGTGTCCGGGCCTTCTCCGAGACCCCGTGAGAGCAGGACCCCACGAGAGCTACGCACTAGCAGTGTCCCGAGTGCAGAGGTTCAGGCGTTGAAGGAAAAACAAACCCAAACCAAACCCGCATTCCTTTCTTTACCTTTGTCCTTTCTTTTTATTCTTCAAAAACAAAAAAACCTCCTACTGGTTACATTATTTTTAAAACATTGAGGATTATTTCTACTGAAAAAAATTTCAACTCAGGGCGCCTGGGTGGCTCAGTCTGTTAAGTGTCCAACTTCGGTTCAGGTCGTGATCTCACAGTTCGTGGGTTCGAGCCCCACATCGGGCTCTGTGCTGACAGCTCGGAGGCTGGAGCCTGCTTCGGAGTCTGTGTCTCCCTCTCTGTCTGTACCTTTCCCCCGTGTGCACTCTGCCTTTCTATCTCTCAAAAATAAATAATAAACATTGAAACAATTTAAAAAATAGAATTTGAACCCAAGGCTAGAGTCGATTCCAATTTCGCGTTTCTTCCCAGCAGCCCTCCCGTCCTGTGCCGCCGCCAGTCCCGTCGCCCGGGAAGACGGAGCCAGAACGCACAGCAGCTGGCCGCCTCTTGTCACTTGCAGCACGCCCGCCCTCTTTACCGAACTGTCGTTTGAAATACGTGACCTTTACACAGATCAACAGTCACTGCGGCTTTCAGAGCGGCCACAGGCCACAAAAAGCCTAGAGGGCGGGGGGCGGCCGCAGGGGCTCGGCCTCTCCTGACGGGGCGGGCGGGCGCCGCTCGGGGCTGGGACCCCTGCCCCCGGCTAGGGGGAGGAAGCTCCTTATCTCCGCTGGAAACCCCGCTATCGACACCTAAGCCCATGTCCTCCCTTCTCATCCTCCGTGTGAGAGGGGCAGCTGTCGCCGTGGCCGGGTAATAACCCTTCACCGGCCTGGAGATGGCTATTAGGTCTGCTTCCCTTCTCCAGGCTAAATAATCACACATCCTTTAATCTTCCTTCATAGGAGCTATTTCCCGAGTCTGTAATCGTTTCTGCTGCTCTCCACCAAACCCGGGTCGGCTCCTTAAGTCCCGGTGTGTCACCTCTTCGGAGGGGGCGGCACCCACCGTTTCAACAGCTCGGCTGCCTGAGGCACAGCGTTCTGTGCCGGGGAAGGGCAGTTATGCCCTGACCACAACGCGGCTGAATTAGTTTAAAGGCCCCTGCGTTCCAGAGAATTTGTGTGCAAAACAGCCGTCCCCTCCCCCCGCGGAGGATAAAACGACGTCGACAAAGGTAACGATAATAAGAAAACTAGACTCTGGGAATGAAAGCACAACCCTGAGCAGAGTGTCACCCTTTTAAAGCTACAGACAGAATAGTCAGAAGATCATGGCTCATCGCGGTTGACTGTGATGGCACGCCCTGTGTGAGTATTTTAAATGTCTAGGTCTCTCTATCAATTTTTTTAAAAACGCCCCCACCGCTTAAGTGCATTTTGTTCTGGCCTGCGGTCCGTGTCCTTTTCTGTCAAAATCCTAGTCCTCAGACAGGAGCTTGCGGTCTGAGACACAGGCCACAGTCACCTGGAGGCCACGGCCCGAAGGCCACAGTCACCTGGAGGCCACGGCCCGAAGGCCACAATCGCCTGGAGGCCACGGCCCGAAGGCCAGAATCTCCCGGAGGCCCCCTGGCTGGCCTCAGGGTCAGTCACCCCGAGACCTCGGGGCTCGCCCGGGCGCCTGACTGAACGCGCGTGGGTGGTGGCCCGGGTCTCAGTGTTCTCACCCAGCTCCCCAGGTGAAGAGAGCCAGCAGCCGGGGGGCGAGCGCAGTGGCGAGCTCCCCGCGCCCAATCCCGGCCGCAGCAGTTCGAGTGACGCCCCTCTGCGGGACTCCATACCTCCTCTGACCGTCGAGTTAATTTCACAGTCACAGTGAAATCTGTTCCTCTTCTCTGGGGCGTCACCTGCTGCTCCCAGCTTGTGTTCCTGTATGCTTCATGTATGTGCCTTCCGTCAGGTCATTTGTAAAATCGAAGGAACTGCATCGAGATTTTCCCGGGGGGGCTCCACCTCCTACCTTCCCAAATACAGGTATCGAACCATCTCGAAGTATGCTTGGCGTACAGCCTCCAGCCCTATCTGGCTTATGATTTAGGCGATCGTGGTCCTAGATGTTGATTCGAATTTTCACATACAATACACACAAATGTCATGGGAAGGAATGGAGTATTGGACTAGAATTCCACAGTTTTTAAAGTAGGTTCCATGCTGGGTGAGCCCCTAAATGCGGGCCTCGAACTCATGACCATGAGATCAAGACCAGAGGTGAGACCGAAAGTCAGACGCTTAACTGACCGAGTCACCCAAGAGCCGCTGGAGTTCCACTTCTTACTGTGGCTTAAGTGAAACATTTCTTCTCGTGTTTGCGGTAAGAATCACCCTTTCGATTTTCATTATGACCAAATTACTTACAGTATAAAAGCAATTAATACTATTTCCGTTAAAAGAAGACACTTCTTCAAGCAAATCATTATTTAAAAGACATACTTAAAATATGTTTAAATTTGAAACCTATCCAACGACATAATAGCTTCCATTAAATTTCAGAGTATGTTTTCAAACTCAATATATTTTAACACTAGTAAGGGCCCCTCTGAGAAAGATGGAGAATTTTGAATCAACATCTGTATACGCTTTTAGAACCATTCAGTGAGTATTCATTGAACACTGAGTAGAACCACAAAATATCAATGAAACTTGATTGTGAGCTCTTTTATACCCACCTCGATGCTCCCCAGATAGCCTGTCACAGAACGGCGGGGCGTCCTAAGTGAGAGTCTGTGTTTCCTAGACGGAACCAGAGAGAAGAAACCTTTTTCAAAAGAGGAACATGAATCTTTGGGTTTGGAGACTGAGATGATTTGTGCCAATAACTTGAAAATGTCTCCGTCCTTTGTTCTCGCTGAAGGGAAACTTCAAGAAAATATCTCCTGATGAAGAGATATCTTCTTCTTCTTTTTTTTTTTAACTGAAAAAAATATCTCTAGCTTTTGTGCATTTACTAGTTTTATATCTGTGGTAGTTTTGTCTAGTTTGCAAAATGATACGAAGATGGAGTCTCCTCCTAAAAGAAGTGGAGGAGGAAAGTCTGTTTTCACCTGCCGCCCTGGGTGGGCTCGTGTTCTCCCTCGTTTAGAAATGAAATATTGTTTAAAATGTGGCAATTTCCTTTTATTCTCCAAACAAGTAAACTGTAAATTGCAAAATAGGGGGGGATAGAAGCGTAATTACTGCTTTGGTTTGTTCATACCATATTAATGTAAGATAATTATCCTGTAAGCAGACAGAGTCTTATGAATATTTAACAATAACAGCAAGAAAAATGCCACGAAGTGGTTATTCTAGTGAACATGTAAAAAGCCCCCAAACTTTAGGAGATGAAATAATGGCTCCATCTTTTACGGTGACAAGTGAACTGGCTCCTGGTCTAGTGACCCAACTGAGCCAATGGGGAAGTGGACAAACGCGTTGTCTCAAAAATGAGCACGAAGTAAATGAGAGTCGTATTCCTCTGAAGTGAGCCCCTGAGCGCGGGAAAGGAGGAGAACAGCCCTGCGGATCCCCACAGAGAAAGGCGGAGAACAAAGTGCAGCCATCAAGCCCCTGACGGTCAACCGGATGGGCGGGGCCTTCTCCAGGAGTCATAATTGGCCGCAGAGATCCAGTCGCCATGGGAACATTGGGGACATGGCACACCCAGAGGGCGGAGCTGTTAGGCTTGAGGCCAACCATCTATGAGAGACCCGCCCTGTTCCGTGGTGCAGGGATGACTCGAGGTAGAAGCTGGAGGGGCTTGGGGGCGAGGTGGGGGGAGCAGAAAGCAGCCTTTCTCTGAGGGGTGGGATGTGCCAGGCAGCCCGGCCCCAGAGCCGGCACCGTGATGGAGACGCTCAGTGGTGACGGGACGCCAGTCCTGAAATTCCAAGTGGGTACGCTGTGGTTTCTGGGCAGCCGGAGCTCGGAAAGCGACATGGGCTCCCGGTGTTCTACCAGAGACTGTTTCCAGGGTCTGACAAAGTCAGGTTTGACCCCTGTATCCACCGGGTTGCATGACCAATGTCCTTCATACACTTCCTGGCCCAAGTCAAAATGGGTTCGAAATATGCACAATGAAGAAAGAAATTCGGAGTTAAAAGGGGATAATCAAATACGACAATGTTTAGCGTCTGGCCTCCGCACACCAGCATGAGGAGTCACTTGGAACGCCTTATTTTACCTGATCCTGAACAATGAATTTATGAAGGTTCCACTATTTTTTCACCTTCCCACTACAGCCGAGGTCACGGAATCTCAGAGAGGTTAAATTACTTTCCCAAGATCACTTTTTGAAGAGCTGTTCAGAGGCACCGATTCATTCATTCACTCTCTCATGCCATCGGTGCTGGCTGGGCAGTCACGGTGTCCTGGGTAACAGAGTGGCCGTGAGGAGGAAGGTGGACCCTGGGCTTCCAGTCCGGAAGGCGAGGCAGGTGTCACACTACCAGCCACACTCAGTGTGTAAAGCTGCAAAATGTGACGGATGTCCCAAGAGAAGAAAACAAAGGACCGAGCGCAGAAACGTGCTTTGGGAACTGGCGCTCGAAGCAGAGCGTGGATAGGGAACACGGACAAGGAGAAAAGGGAGATGTTTGTGCCGGGGAGACAGAGCGATCGCAAAGGGGAGTGTGTCGTTGGGACACGAGATAATGCAGGCGTGGAAGCGACGAGCCCCTCGTCTGTGGTCTGAGCTGATGTTGACCACACCCGGCTTTGTTCTGACCCCGAGGAACCGGGTTGCGTGGTTGCCGTGGCCTCAGATGCCCCCTTGAATGTGCAGAGTGCGGGGCGGGATGTTTCCTGTGGCGTCCCGTAAAGAATTACAGATGTACTTAGCACTTGGTCAGATGAAGATGCTTTATTCTCAAGATCTCAAAACGCACATGTATGGAAACCATACGAAATTATGATTCTTACAAAACTGAACGGGGCACAGTAGTAAAAGGACAGCATTTGGTTTTGGCTGGGCCAGTAATCCTCGGCGTCTGATGCCTGCATCGGTAGGACGGAAGTATAACGACAGATGAGACTCACGAATCGTACGTATTCTATGTGCGCGCGTCATGAAGTTGAGCTGTCTTGCATTTCGCCTACATCTCTAGTTTATTGTGGTAATCAAAGTTTACATAATATATGTGCTAGTGACCATACGCCAAGTGACCTGGAAACCTTTCCAAAAGAACTGCCTTTCTTAGTTTTTCTTAATTCCGCTCTGGAGAAACTTCGCTTTTCTAAGGTAGTCACAGCTGGAATTGCCAATACATGTCATAGAGTTTGATCTGTTAGAAATTAGCTTTCAGGGGACATCAGGGTATCTGAGATAATGGTGGCCACCCAACCCTGTCTGTCAAAACACTGTACAGATGGGAGGAAAAACAAATGGAACTAGAGAGCATAATTAGAAAAAGCGAATATGGCAATCTTCAAAACACCTGTCTTGGGAGACACAGCCCTTAGAAGGAGAGTTCTCTCTAGAGCCAGCATGGCAAGCCTTTGGGGAGAGCTTGGGGTCCCGAAAGACTTCCCAGAAGCAAGAAAAGGTACTGCTTTGAGTAAAAGTCTTTACCACAGGGTGAGCTAAAATCACCCTGAGAATCTCAAGAAATAAATTCCCCGGGGAGGGTTCTAGAAGATGGAACACTTTGGGAGAGGCTGAGGAATGGGCTGGATTGTTGGGAAAGTTCCCTTCAGGGTGAAATGTGTGTGGAGGGGTTGCTTAGAGACTTGGTGGTGACAGAAAGGCAGCGTGGGCCCAGGGGAATCCCAGGATCCTGCAAAAGGGGACAGTCAGATGACATGTCCCTCTGCCCCGTCTCCCATCCCGAGCTGCTCTGCAAATGCGGGCCTGAACCAGACTCTCAACCACAGCGGTGGAAACCGTGTCACCAAATGCTTACACACGGGCAATCACAAACCACAGATCGACTCTCAGAAGAACACAGAAAATGAAAAGCAAAACATTTCAGGCACTCCCGATTTCCTCCCTTCGAGAAATAAAAAAAAAAAAACCCAAAACATATAATGCAATGACTCCAAACTCCATTAAACATCCTCAAAAGCATGTTGCGATGTTTTTTGAATGAATCAAAATTTCAGACATTTGAAAACATGGATAAGCTAAGGGAAGAAAGGGAAAATCATGGAACACAAGGAAGAATAGAAAAATACAGACGTGTCTCAGGAATGAAGACCCAGTTACTCAGTAACAAGGAAGAGTAAATTCAAATGAAAATGTGATAAGAGATATTGGAAACGGACAGAACACGGAGGAAATAAAAGGAGGTAGAAGGTAACAGGTGTCAGACAGCAGGTGGCCGAAGGGCACGGCGGGAGGGCACAGCAGGTGGCCCTGGAGAAGATCAGCCAGGCGAGGGAGCGAGGTTAGTCTGGGCACGCGCCGTGGAAGAAGACAGCCCAGAACTGGAGGAGAGGACTCGTACGCCGAGCCCGTCTACCAGACGCCAGGTATAATTGACCCAGAATAATCCTCTTGGAGACATCTCCTGATAAAAGTATTAGATTTTGAAGAATAAAACGTCCCTAGGGCTTCAAAGCAAAGAAATCAAACACCTTCCAAGGGCAAGAGAATCAAACTGGTGTGAGACCTCTCAAAAGCAACATAGAAGCAAAATAAGAGAAATAATGGTGATAGCAATAATCCTCATAATATAGCACGATTTTCAGAAAAATCAAGGAGGAAAAGAGCGAACCTAGGATTTTATGAACAAGCCGAGCTGTCGTTCCACAATAAAGGCTGTAGGAAAACAAGTTTTAAACTCGGAGCACTGGGGACTCCGGCGGCCCCTGCGGTGTTCAGCCGTCGCCAGGGCAAGGGCCGAGTCCTGGGGAGCCGCGGGCAGAGCAGGGGCGGGGCCTGGCAGGAGCGATCGGAGGAGCTCGGCCCCGGCTCCCACGGACGTGGGAAGTTGGCAACGGGTAAATACTCTGTGTTCTCGCGCTTCTATTTGGATTGGATGTTAATGTCTTTTAGCCGTTTTGCTATCTGTTCCTATTGTAATGATTAGTAGTAGCTTTTAAAAAATATGTAAATAGCAGCCCTTTGTCTCTCCTACAGATTAAAATGTGTATGTGTTTTCACACTTTATTTACGGCTTTCGGGAGCAGGACGGCAGCTGCCCGCGTGTGTCTTACTTGATTTTATAGTCTCTTTCCCACGGCGCGTCAAGACCTTTCCCTATCTATCTGCCCATCGAATATGCTCTTTTTCTGGATAATGTTATTTTTCACCCTCATTTCCTAACGTGTGAGGACTCTATTTTAGAGCGTGATGCGTGGGTGAGGATTGAGTTTTACTTTTGTTCATCACGGAAATAACCAGTTGGATCAGAAATAGCCTCTGAACCCCTCCCCCCGTGCTCCCCAGCAACACCCATTAATGTTTCTATGAGACGAGGCCTCGCTCAGGGTCGTCTGTTTTTTTAGACTGATTTCTTTTTTGTTTTCTTTTGGTTACCAACACTCCACTCTCTTCAGTATTCTGTCTGCCTTACTTTCACTGTTTCTTATGAAAATAATGAAATAATCGTGTCCATTGCAGACAAAGTAGGACACGCAGGGGCAGGTGGAGGACAATGGAGCCACTTCGAAACCCGACGTCGAGACACAGTCGGCCCGCGCTTCTCGTGTACCGTATTTCAGGCATTTCCCCACACGTACCTTATTTCACTAGGTACACCTTTCCTTTCCTGAACATCGGGTCGATGTATAAGTGGTCGGCCCTCTGTCGCCCGCGCCCTCCGGCCCCGCAGACCCCTGGGCTCGCAGGATCCCGGCCGGCTGACTCTGTTTCACTCACAAGCGCTCTGTCTCGGACGTTTTTGCCAAAGGATCTCTGGCCTCTCTCTGGTCAGTGTATTCGAAAGAGGGGACTCCTCCTTGTGCTAACTGGACTTTGGTCGGTGCAGACGCTGGGTCCGTTAGACGTCGCTCACCCGATAAAGCGGCCAACTTCTAGACCTGTTCCCGTGTCCAAGCTAGAGAAGAATCGCTGGACATTAAAGAAAATATGAAGCGTCCTTAGGGACAAGGGCATCGACAATAGACATCACGCATAGTTGCGTCTCGGGGAGATGCTTGCAGTGCCTATAAAAACACCTCTGTGGACCGACGCGTGCTCCGTCAGGAGGGGGCATAGCTTTAAAAAGGTCAGGAAGCTCATTTTCGTCTAGTCTTGGGCAATAAAAGGGATGCAACTATCACAAACCTAGTAAACTTCCACGGTAATTTTTGCATAGATGTATAGCGACACAGGGATGGAAACACAATTATTTAGTATTTATTGTGGAAGAAGATAGTTCATTTGATGTGTCAAGGACTGCCTCCAGAGAGAGGGAGAGAGCACTTATGGAAATGGATCAACTTTTGCAACGAGCCTACATGGCTGAGGAATTAAACAGGTTATTCCTATAGCCACCATGTGCACAATCACAGTGAATTTAAAACCATCTCAAAAGGAATCCTACTGGGAGTGTTTAGGTCCACAATTACAGTAAATGAAGATTCAGAATTAGCAAAAGCATTTCACTTAATTAGAAGCATTAAATAAGTACTAGCAAATGTACAGTACTGTGTCTACTAAGATGAGAGAAATAGCTGACCCTGAAAAAACATTTTATTTATTTGCTTTTTTATTTGTTTCTTTTTCTTATGTTTAGGAAACTGTTAAAAAAACAGCTTCCAACTAAAACTAAAAGAGAAGATGCAAATAAGGATAGCAAATACCCTTGTTTTAAAAAAAATATATATATATACATATACATACATATACACAAATACATACAGGTATACAGATATATCTACATCTATATACGTTCTGTTTCTAGCTAGCTATTACCTATCAAATGCCTGGAGATCGATACCCTGCAGGTATGAGAGGAAAAGGTGGCTTTTACAGACGATGTTAGACTTTCTCTCTATTTCTTCCTTTTGATATGATTTTCAAATTGTTATTTACTAACTGACGATTTTCAGTACCGATCAGGACTCCCCGAATCAAGCTCAGTAAGGGCTGATGGAATCCCTAACTAAATTTCCAGAAAAAAAGACTATGGAGAAGGCTGGAAAGAGAAGGGAGGGAGAGAACGACCCAGAGGAAGACCTCCCGGCGAGGCTTCTAGAGCCGGCAAGGGCTCGGCCACCTGCCCCCCAGCTCTGCACCTGGTACCCTGCCCTAGTAGGTCTGAGTCTGGAGCATTTGAACCGAGCTTTCTCACTCGAAGAGGGTGGTTCAGACACAGCTTCATTTCAGGGACAAATACGTGAATATTTCTAACAGTCTCTCACTGTGTTTTGTGGCCTCAGCAGATCTGCTACCAGAGCCCAAATCGGCTCCATCACGGGCCCAATATCTCCAACGGCATCAGCTGTCCCGGCTGCACCTGTGATCGGAGAACCTGGACTCCGACTGCTTTGGTCTCTCGTTGTTATCTAGATTATTTTCAATTTGTTACATGTATTTCCAATCTCTCTGTCTCTCTCTCTCTCTCAGAATGTGAAGAGACTAAGAAATTGTATGTGCATAAAATTATTCAAAAATAAGAATTTCCATTTCTCTATTCAAATATGTGTTAGCTGTGTCCCTTACCTTCAAGGATGTAGAGGCGATGAGGTTTTCCTTCACGGCGAGAATTGCGAAGTGAGGATGCCGATGGAAATCATTCTTCCTGGAATGCCGGCGGTCGTGTCTTCCAGAGCAAAATCAAAACACTTCCACTGAGTCAAGGTCCGACAGTTGGGACCAAATACTCTGAGTGCGGTGGGGAAAACTGTGGCCCTCGAGCCAAATCTAGCTCGCTGCCGATTTTTGCAAATAAAGCTTTATAGGAACACAGCCGTGCTCACTCCTTGGCACAGAGTCCATGGCCGCTTTTAATCTACGACATCATGATCAAGTACTTGGGACAGAGACCGTATAACCCGCGAAACCTAAACGAGTTGGTATCTGGCCCTTGACAGAAGAAATTTGCCCCTTCTTGCTTTTGAGTCTGGGCCATCAGGAGCACCCAAGAGAGGGGATTTCCTCCCGGAATAAGCAGCTCGCTCTCAAGCATAACAGCATCGATGATAAACTGGCCTCCGGTGACTGAGGCCTCACCTGCACTAGAGACACTGTTGCCTGCTCTCCGAACGCCGCAGACTTCTGAAGTGGGCAAGGCTGTTAGACCGAATTTACACCGCAAAATAAGGCCAGGGGAAGGCTGACCACCGGTCCTGGGTGCCCAGTCCGTTGCCTGAGACCTGGCTCTTAGAAACCGGGCCGCGATCGAGCCGGGTCTTCACGCGTGCTTATTCTCACATCGTTTGAGACACAGAAGAAAACAAACATCACACTCCTGGATAAATGCACATCTGATTCCGATAAGAGGAATTTCCTTCTTCTTGGGCAACATGTGACTGTAGATGGGGCCCCCTGCCCGGAGCGTGGCGCGGGGGCTCCTGTGGCCCAAGGGCGTGCTGCACTCTCACTGAGCACGAGAGATCACTTCCTTTATGCCTTTTTAGTGGCTCGTCCGGGTTGTGTTTCGTCCGTAGCTAGTGACCGAGTTGAGTGCTAGCCAAGGTTTTTAGAATTCACACAGCTCTGTTCCGACATCATAATTTGACAGTACCTGGGGCTTGGCCTCTTCCCGAGGGGCGTGTTTCCGAGTCAGCACATCCGCACAGCCATCAGCTGGCTGCGTGAGTCCCCGCCGTCCTCGTGCTGGGACGGAATGCCCCCGAGGTCCACGGCCACCCCTGCAGGTGGAGGATGAGGGGAGGGGTGGGGACGCAGGCTCAGTGCTTCATTTGAGGTGAAAAGACTGCTTTCGATGGGCCCCTTCAATGGGCATGAAGTGAATCCGGCGGCCACCAACCCTGCCGCTGCTTGTAGTTGCTGATGGAAGCCCTTTGGCGCAGTTGCTCAGGCCAGTAAGGTCAGTAGCGGCCGTTATTTTTGTTGTTGTTAACAGAGTCCAAACGTGGCCAATTGTGCGCTTCCAGAGGGCACCCTCTGGCACTGAGAACCACACCCGAATCGGCCCTTAGGTGGCAGCACTAAGACATTCAAAACACTTGCCATTTGTTAGAAAATACTAGAAAATACGTTTGCACGTCACAAATACCAGTTGACGATTCCTTCTTTCAGCGGCCCTGTGACCTCCGTCCGATGTTATCAGCCAGACTTTGCTGCCCCAGACCTTTCGAACCTCAGGTTCCGTTGTCACGGCCATCTGAAACCAAGCTTCACTGAATTTCAAAATGTAAATGGTCTCATTTGCCTTTTAAAAAGAGGTGATAAGAAAATATGACAAATTTGGAAACATAAGGGTGAATCGGTTAAAATGATATTCTGGATTTTAGTATTGAGATAAACAGGTTTTTACCCAGCACACAGAGATTTGATTTCTTCAAAAGGCACATGTGTACTTGAAATTTCAATGTCGACAATACACCCATGAATTTTTAATCTTCCTGAGAAGAGACTAGTTGTTGGTTTGAGCGAGTATAGGCTGTATTGCTACAGAAATTACATACAGGAGGGTAGGAGACATGTGGTTATTCCCCGTGGATGGAGTGTTTTATCTAATTTGCGTTTATTCCATTCCCTATAATGACTTGTCCCCCTCCCTTCGGACCTGTCAGAGGAGCACGGGAAACCAGAGGGCGTTCCTGGGGCTGGGGCGGGACCAACTCCAGAAGCCTTGGGGCTCTGGACCAAGTGCAATTGCAGGAAGGCCCTTGTTTCCAATCATGGGGTCGGTGGCTCTAGGGAAAACCATTTTTAGGAAAGGAAGGAAGATATGCAAGTTGTACACATCAGCTCCCAGGGCCCGCCACACAGAGAAGACCAGTTCTCCAACTCGTAAATACACACAGTAGTTCTGAGGGAGAACAAATAAGATACCACTGGCGGCTTCGAGAACCAGCATACCCCCTCCTTGACTTATGATGGGGCTAAACCCGGTGTAAGTTAAAGCTATCATAGGTCAAAAATGCACTTACTGTATACCTAACCTACTGAGCATACCGGACGAGCCTGGCCTCCCTTAAATGTGCTCAGAACACCTACCGATAGCCTACAGTCGGGCAAAATCGGCTACCTCAGAGCCTCTTGGTTGGAGTACTGACTATCTCACGTCATGCACTGAAAACTGGCCTGAAAGTGAAAGATACACAGTCGTGTGGGTGCAGATGGTCGTCAGCGTTTTGGCTGCTGATGCTCGAGATCGCTGGCTGACGGGGACCTGTGGCCGGCGTCTCGGGAGGGGAGCAACCGCATCCTACTATATCGCTTTCACACCAGCTGAAGAATCTTAAGCAGAACCATGGGAGTTGGGGGCTGTCTGCATGGGCTTCCGTATTCCAAAAAACCGACGGAACTGTCGTTGGCGAGACGCAATGCGTCTTCTCTATTGCTCTTACGAACAAGTGTCGCTATGTAGAACAATCCACCGCTGTGTTGAGAACGGTTTCATTTCCCTCTAGACTTGATATGGGCCAATATAAATAAAAATAATAAGCTATATATTTGAAAGATATTTAAATTAATCATTAAAGCCAAGATGGTTTGCGGTTTCTTTGCAGTATTTTTATATTTACGTTTATATTCTTTGCCCTGTATTTGTGTGTGTGTGTGTATGTGTGTCTGCTGAGAAACAGACCTAATGTTATGCTTTAGCTCTGTTATTATTTTTTAGAACTTTTTTTAAAAAAAGGGTTATTCTGTTTGAAGGCCCGCCGTCAGTCTGGGATGGTCTCAAAATAATCTCATGCCTTCGAAACTGAACAAATGTGATATATTTTTTCTTTCTCTACCATTTGCAAAGAACAGTTTTACACTAGCTTGGGTATCTCAGTGCTTTTGTGAACCGGTATCAGCACGTCCCCATCTAACGGCTGGGGAAGGCCCGCAGAATACTCCCTGCTAGTCCGGGGGGCCAAAGCAGGCTGTCCTGCTGGATACATTTCACACGTGAAAGGAAACTTAAAATGGTGGAAATAAATATTGAAATCTGGAAAGTTTTGTTACCTGATATTTGGTTTTCTAAAATTTTTTTTATAGGGTGCCCTTGGTTGGTGCTCTTCAATAGCTTCTCTGAATGGCCAAGTCCCTATGCCTTTTTTTTTTTTCCTTCTCTATTGCCCAGACTCCTAACTCTCTGCCATTTTCGGATCCAAAAAGCTTTGGGCTAGTGCTTGGCGGGCCCACGTAGCTGGTGTGACACAGGGGCCCCATCAGCCCTGTCAGCACCCCCTCCGGCCCCCCCCCCCCCGGGCGTTCAATTTCTTTCTGCTCTTGCCAGCAGGCCAGTGTTTTCTGACCTCTGCGGAAGGTTACTTCTCTGCGCCTGGCCTCCATACAGGCGGGTGCGTAGTAAGACCAGTCTCTGCAATTGCCGGAGCCTGTTCCCAGAGGGGCCCGGCCACACCCGCAGGCCCGGTTTGGAACCCGCTTCTTGCAGAGCCAGGCCCTAAAAGGGCCCACAAGGCACCTGTGCTCGAGAGGAGACCCCCCCACCCCGGGCGGCCACTAGATGGCAGTGCATCCCCCAAGATCCAGAGCGGCAGTGGCACCAGGAAGGATGCTCCGACCTGGGAACCGGTCCGGTCCAGCAGGAGCATGGCGCGGTCCCTCAGGTTCGGTGGCCCCGAGGCCGGCCGGTCCCTGCGCCCTCCAGGACTCTTCAAGCTCCAGGAGTCCTGCGGGAAGCCGCTGCGTTTTGTCTTTTTTTCCCAAATCTCAAATGATTGAAGCTTGGACTGTAGTGGCTTAAAGTGAACAAAAATATAGTTCCTTTTGGGGCTGGCCGTTTTAAATAATCGTGGTCTCCTAGTCGAGAAAGGTCATGCTTCACGTAGAAGTCCACGGTTTCTGCCTCGCGGCCCCCACATGTCCGGAACGGGGGTTGAAATTATTAATGGCTTTTATTTGTGTGTGGGCTTTTAGAGTTAGATTTTATTGGGATTCCTTAACCACTTATTCTCGTAATTTATTTCTTAAAAATAATTCTTTAGATAATTAAAGCATTTTACTGAAAATGATTTGAGGAACTTGTACGATATTTTGTACTATTTTTTTCTTCCAAAGCAGATGAGACAAAAGGATAATATAGCTATATATTCACTTATTTATTTTATATATTGTGTATTTTGTACATATATAATTTAAAGAAACTCATTAATATTTTCTTGGTAGCATAACGATAAAATATTAGGTTAATTTTGAAACCTGTTAGAAGTGTTTCTATCTTCTATTAGTAAATATGCAATAAATGTTTTTTTTTTACTTCACCACTATTTTAGGAATTTAGCAATCAAAAGGACCTTCAGTGTTCCCTATTATTAAGCATGTACCTTTGATGCCTTTTTAAACAAAATTGCTAAAGTTTCATCAGTACCATATTTAGCTTACAAATATTACTGTTCTCACTATTGTATGAAAACTATGCAGTGCTTCCCTTCTCTAATAGTTTTCAAAATCATTAAGAAATTCAGTAGTTTCATGGCTCTCGGTGCATGATAATAATATGGTAAATACAGTACCGTGTAATAATAAGGTAGTTCCTAAAACAGCAAATATGATACTGTGTGCAATTGGACTTTATACAAAATATAAAGATGTAGTTTACCATGAATCTGACCTAGAATACTTTATTATTAATAGAGTCTATCGAACATACACTTTTCACGCTTCATGCTGTCTAGAATTCACAAAAGGCTTTAGTTCATGACAACCATTGATTGCATTGCTGCCTAAGTAATTGGCTCTATTGGAGTTTCTCATTTGAGCGATAGTACTCGGTTATAATCATTCTGACTCAAAATCATAAATCACTTAATATATATGTTATCTTCAATTGTTTATTTAAAAGTGTAAGCTGACCTCACGGGTCTTATTTTTATAGCTATGAAAATGCGTGTGGAATAATCAGGAGCCAAAGCGTTGATCACATGAATAGCATTTCTTGCTTCAATTCCTCACTGTTATGAGTATTCCGTGCCCAAATTTCCCCCAAACAAAAGCAATCCTGTGGCTTTGGATTACATAAAACAAAAAGTAGACACATCTATGTATACTTGCAAGCACGCGTAACTGCAGCCCACGCACGCCCGTGTCTTGTGAAGTGTCTCTTTGGAGTCTCTTAGCTAATATATAAAATAATACAAGCTTCATTTCACATTGTGTCTTTTTCTCTTTTTTTCTTTTTTTTTTTCATGTTTATTTAGTTTTGGGAGAGAGAGAGTTGGGGTGTTAGAGGGGGAGGAACACAAAATCTGAAGCAGGCTCTAGGCTCCCAGCTGTCAGCACAGAGCCCGACGCGGGGCCTGACCCCACGAGCTGTGAGATCATGACCTGAGCCGAAGTTGGACGCTTAACGGACTGAGCTGCCCAGGCGCCCCATCGTATTATGTCTTTTAAAAAAAATGTTTTTATCCAGACCTTTCTTAGGATGTTCCAATCAGCGCTTTCCTTAAGTTTTGAATAGTTTTATTCACTGCAACCAAATAGGTTGCTACGGAAGTTTAAAAATACGGATATTTAAGTCTACCGCAAAAATAATTTGCCTTAGACTTACACGGTGGTCTCTGATCTGTCAGTGGGAAGTGTCCTCTTGGCTTACGTCACAGGTACAAATGATCAACCAGCGTGTGTGGCGGTGTGTAGTTCACAGGCCCTCGGTCCACCAAACCCAGCCCCAGCCTACGGCCGTGTGTGCCGTCCAAGGGCTGGTCTCGCCGCCGCCTGGGCTCCAGCCTGGTCATCCGAGGCTTAGCAGCAGGTGAGGAGGGAGGCTTAACCTCCGCCAACGTTTCCTTCCGCCCCCGTGATTCTCTCCAAGCTCCCTCTGCACGGCCGATGCCTGAGCGTCTGGGACGCGGCCCCGCTGTTATCTGGTCTTAGCCACATGAACCCCGGCGCCGCTCCTGTCCTTCGAACCGCGGCCCCGCTCCCCTCCGCCTGCCAGGACCGATCTGCGGAACCTACGGACTCAGGCAACCTACGGAATCACCGTTGTCAACAGAAGTTCCGTGATGCAGATTACACGTGTGCGTGGTGTCGTCTCAGTTCGGCTGCCCCTCCCCGTGAGCCTGAAGTCTCCCACAGTTGCGGCCCTTGGATGGCCTGGACCTGTGCCAGAGGCGGCAGCCGCGCCGAGATTTTTGGTGTCGTCGATCATACCTGTGTGCCTGCCACCGAGGTCAGGGGCACCGGCCTTGGGCTGGGGGCTGTGGACTTCTGAGCCGGAGGCAAACACGCACTCGGTGGAAACTGCTGATGTCCGGGCTTTCCCCACCGCCGGGCGCTTCCCCTCCGCAAACACAGCGATCACGTTATCCCGAACAAGAAGCTGTCCTGCTGAATATTATATTTCTCTTTTTTCTAATGACTCATTATCCTGGGACAATGAGGAGACGGGTAGAATATCAGTGCATTAAAAACATAATTGCTTTTCTATTCACACAGAAGCGTGCCGTGTACACACGGGGGAGAACGCCTGATGAACAGGAGGGTCCGTGTGCCTCCGTACTTTGCGCCGCAGCTTGCCGTCAACGCGTATTTAAAATCCTAATTGCTTTTGATTCCGCCGGACAGCTGACTATTCCTTCCGGCCACGGCACGTGCCTTCCTGTGCGTCCCGCACTCCCTCCCGTCAGCCGCGGTGCTCCGGGTGTCACGCGTCCCGCACGGGCGATGTATCACGTCTTTATCAACACACACATCAACATAAATCCTCTGCAAACACTGACGAAAATAACTTAAATCTGGCAGACTTAAAGGACACATGCACACACTTACACGCATACATATACTCCTGTGCGTGTACCGTATGTACGTGAAATTTACCAGATGTGTATATATACAGTAATACATATTAGATATAATGTATGATGCCTATAATATACAATTCTTAAAAATAGATATATGATAATATATGATACTGAAATTTACAATAGATAACGCATATGCAATGCTGGACTGCAGGAATTTCCTGGGCTTGCCGGGACACCAGGCAAGCTGGGAGTGGCGGGGAGACCCTCTGTGGACACAGATGTCACACTGCTGTCACTGTTCTCCACGGTGGCAGAGTTCTTACAGACCGGCGTGTCTTTCTCTACTGGATTCAAGTACACTTCAGCTGGTGTTTAAAAACAAAAGCCCTCATTTGCCAAATTGTCAGTTTTGCCTCTCAGTCCCCGAGAATTCCCAAACTCCTTCGCCACCCGTCTCTTTCTGTCCCCGTTGGCTGGGACAGGGCGTGCCGTGCCCCTGCCTGCCTAGCGGGCCATCGCCACGTTTGCCGCATCGCGTCACAAGGCGCTTGGGGGGAACCGTTTTCCGTACTTCCGACGTGGCTTCTCCCAGCCCAGCAGCGTTTCCGGGCCGCCCCGGGGGGGCCTGGCCGACGGCGGCCGCTGGTGCTCGGGTGCCTTGCGCTCTGTGACACGCTCCCGCAGGCCTCGTCACCGCTGGGTGTCTGCGGGCGGGTTTGAGGGCAGAGCAGACAGGGTTAATCCCTCCAGCCCCCGTCTGAGGGAAGCCGGCGTGAGGAAGATAACAGTTACACAGTGAAACATCGTCATATAATTACTGCATCTAACGTTACCCAGAGTATAATGTTCAAGTTCAAGAATCTCAGCCAGGGGCCCATAAAACAATTCTTGCGTTTTACGTTTTTCTGCTTATGCTGTTTTATTTCACTCTTTTGGAAAAAAATGCAAAAATAATTTACTGGAGTAATAATTAGCACTTAGGAAGCACTCGGTAACCTAGGACGATGAGCAAATTTCCACTTAAACGTGATAATAGTCCTCCGAACATTTCAGTACCGGGGGAAACTGAGGGAAAGACCTCTCTCGTGGGTTGAAAGTCCCTTGAGGGCAAGAAATACATTCTAGTGAAATCTGTAAACCTCGCTCACCCTCACACGGCCGCGGGACGGCGGCAGCCCCGTGGGAAGCGGCGGGGCCGCTGTCTGGCTTCCAGGCGCCCAGGGTTCAAGCGGAGGCAAGGCGGGCGTGTCGCCAGCGTCTCTCCAGGTGGCACGGCGATATCACGACGTGCAGAGATGAATTGTCCCTGGCGTCCCCAGAACGTGCGGCGGCCCGGGCTCAGGTCTCTCTCCGATCTGTGACGCTGGTGGTGTTGGGGGTGACGGGGACCTTGAGGGGGCGCTCATGACGTGGCTGTGCCCTGGGCTGCCCCCGAAGCCCCGAGCTGCGTCTCCTGACCCGGTTCTCGACCCTTCCCCGTGAGGGAGCTGCTGTTTGCCCCCCGCTGTGCAGAGGAGGAAACGCCCACAGCGGCGAATCAGGGAGCTGTCACGCGTCACGCAGCTGGGAAGTGGCGGACGGGGCGTCAGGTCGCAGGTTCACTTTGGGCTGCAAGGAGGCTGTGTGGAGACGGCGCTTAGCGGAGGAGGAACGACCCCCAAGGGCCACGTCTTCGCCGTCCACGGGTGGCATCTGGAGTGTGGACCTCCCCGAGGGACGTCACGGGTGCTCAAGCAGGCGTGTCCACCCCAAGGTGCAAGGAGGCTGTCACCTTCCAACCTGAGCATCGTGACTCTCGTCTATTTCCTCCTTTTGTGGGGCGGTTCCCGGCCAGGGGCCCTCAGCCTCCGTGTGGTGGGTGTCGGGGGCCTGGCCGACCCCCTCGCCGCCACGCTGGCTCAGCCTCACCTCGGTGCAGGCCGGGCTCCTTTGTCACCAGGTCAACGTGTTGTGGACTCCTCTGGTCTCTGGTCACTTAATACCTCACTGCCGTCCAGCTCCTACCGGTCACCCCTTCAGCCCTTGGCAGAACCCCCATGCACGTGCTCGGCCTCTGGGCCCCGCAGGAACCAGCGGGGGTGCCCGAGCTGAGGTCCGCGGGCTCGCCCAGGGAGACCAACGCGGACCTGAAGGAGACGTTGTTTCAGCAGGTGCTGGGCACATGACGTATGTCACGTGTGCACGTGTGCGCCTACGCACGCGTCCAAGCAGCGGGGGTTCTCATGAGCACTTTCTCCCCCTGAGCCCCGGCCTGAGGGTGTCGGTGTGCATGTCGCAGACGGTCCCGGGCGGCCATCGCACACGCGTGGCGTCTACGAAAATCCAGCTGCTCTCAACACACAGAACCATCTTCCTGGGGGTTCTTTTGCTGACTGTGCCCTTATCGTATTTCTGGTTCCAAATCCCCTTAGACGCTGACCCCGATGGGAAGCTTTTCTCATGCGTTCCGTTCTGGTTCCTGATTTTCAAGGAAATCACGCTCAGGTTTCCTGGCTGTGGCTTCCCGCAGTTTCCGTCTCCTCCTCCCTTTTTTTTTTTTTGATTTTTTTTTTAATGTTTATTTATTTTTGAGACAGAGAGAGACAGAGCATGAGTCGGGGAGGGGCAGAGAGAGACACACAGAATCCGAAACAGACTCCAGGCTCTGAGCTGTCAGCCCGGAGCCCGACGCGGGGCTCGAACTCACAGACCTTGGGATCATGACCTGAGCTGAAGTCGGACGCTCAACCGACTGAGCCGCCCAGGCGCCCCCTCCTCCTCTCTTTAATGCCCGAGGGAGACTCTCAGAGAGCAACTTACTGTTTTCCCGGGGTCCGGTCCACGCCGGGCGGGAAGGTGGGACGTTCACTGAGTGGTAGGAGCAGCCGCGGAAGTCCTCTCAGGGGCTGCGGGGGGTTCCGGGGAGGCCGAGCTGCTGGAAGCTGCTGGAAGCTGCTGGAAGCTGCTGCGTCCCCGCGGCCTCCAGCGACGCCAGGTCCGGGAAGCGGTCAGCCTCCTGCCGTGGAATTTTCGGCCTTATCCTGTGCGACACGACCGCACCTCGCCGGAGACGCTCACCCCCAGGGGCAGGTCGCCCAGGGACGCGCAGGTGACCGCGGACTCTGCGGGCGGCGCTGCCGCGGGGACCGGTGGCGGCCTAGCGCCGGCGTCCGACCCCGGCTGCCCGACCTCCGCCCCTCCGGCCGTGACCTCCGGGGCGGGGACAGAGCCTCGCGGACACACTCGGTGAGCACCTGCAGGAACACGCGAGGCGCACGGCCCCATTGCGCATGCGCGAGTCGGCAACCACTCCCAGCTCTGTTTTAATAGCGCCTTGAGATGAATTTAAGAAAAATACACTTCAGAGGTGACATCACTGTCATACATGAGGGATAATGGTGGCGCTTCGTCCGTGCGGAGCCATGTGGGTGCATCCGGGCCCGAGAGCCGGGAGGCTGGGCCGAGTCGAAAGGTTTGCACACGTTTCTCTGCACACGGATTTATGCGTCTGCAAAGCGAGCCACGCTCCGGGGAGGAGAGCGCGCTCTCTCC
>PITB01027037.1:0-20703 GCA_004024585.1 Paradoxurus hermaphroditus
GACAGATGCCATATGTTCCCACACATAGGTAGGCTTTGGGAGACCTAGCAGAAAACCAGGGGGGAGGGGAAAAGAGGAAGGGGGGAAAAAAAGCCACAGAGAGGAAGGAAGACATGACATGAGAGACTCTCAAAGACTAAGAACAAACTGAGGGGAGGGGAGGTGTGGGAGGGGGGAGAGTGGGTGATGGGCACAGAGGAGGGCACTTGTTGGGTTGAGCACTGGGTGTTGTATGGAAACCAATTTGACAATAAGTTATTATTAAAAAAATAAAAATAATAATAATAATAAAATAAAATAAAATCTAGTTAGAAAAACATAAATCAATTCACTTGATTAATGGGAATTTAAAGCTAGAAAAAATATTAGAAGTCAGTCCATTGTCCAGATTCCTTTATTTGTCAAAAAGTGTTTATTAAGTGCTCATTGCTTACCATTCTCTGTTCTTGGCATTTGAGATACAACACAATCAACAAAGTCTCTACTCTTGAATAATTTGCATTCTAGAGGGAAGAGGTAGATGATAAACAAGAAAATATAAGGTGTTTATAAGAGCAATGATGAAAATAAACAAAGGCAAAAATGACAGGAAGTGATTGGTGGCTGGTTGGCAAAAACCTGTCCGAAGAAATCCTGTTTGAGTCTTGAACGACAAGAAAAAGCTACAAGAACATATAGTAAAGTGTTAACTCAGCAGGCCAGATTTGTACAAACCCTACACATTCCAAAGAAAGGATCTTGACCAGCTCAAGGGGAAAATCTTTAGGCCCTTAGAATATGCTGCCTAATATGAGAGTCTTTGTATACTTGGGCCCTCTGGGCCATTCCAGATAGTTTATGCAAACAATGTGAATTATGGTAGAGGTCTTGGGCCATGCTGTACCAGTCTGACCTTTGGAGGTGCTGGAAACAGAATAACTAAGGTCAGTCAGATGAGTAATCCACACTTACGTGACCAACCCTCAATAAAAATCCCAGGCAGCAAGGTTCACCTGAGCTTCACTTGTTGGCAACACATCATACATGCTGTCACACATCATTGCTAGAAAGATTCAGGGCTGTCTGTACAACCCCACTGGGAGGGGACAACTAAAAGTTTGGATCTCATGTGCTTTTTATCTTTGCTGATTTTAATCTGTATCCTTTTGCTACAGCAAACCATAAACATGAGTATAAAAGCTTTACTGAGTTCTGTGAGTCCTTCTACCAAATCACTGTACTTGAGTGTGGTCTTCAGGACCCCTAACTTAGAGATAAATAAGAGGAAGATCATCCCATACAAAGAGAATCAGTTGTTTAAAAGGCTTGAGGTAGGAATGCAAATGAGATTTAGACCAAAAACAACCAAGGGGTCTGCCCAAGGGTCACACATTGATGTGGAGAAAGAAGTGAACCCAGAGCTTAGATCTGCTGACCCTCACTTGCGGGCTTTCCCCTGAAGCACCCTGGAATGGCAGAAATGGGACAGGCTTAGGAGGCACATAGACATAGTTTCAAATCCTGGTTCTATCAATATTGGCTATGTGACCCTGAGGAATCGTTCAACCTCTCGGCATCCTCATTTCCAAAAAAGGATTTGATGCATATTTCATGGCTTGTGTAAAAAGTAAATGAGATAATGCATGTAAAATCCCTGGAACATAAGAGGGCTCTTAGTTTGAACTTTCCCCAGAGGTGGACCCTGAGACATATATTTGGGTTTAAATAGTTAATTTGGGGGGGGGGTGATCCCAGGAAGTACTCTGAAAGGATAGAAAAGTGACTCAAGGAAGGTAGGAATGCGAATTGGTGATTGTTCATGAGCAGGTCGCTGCTGTAGAAAAGTGGAGATCAATCCTCCGGAGGAACTTTTGCTGACTATGCAGAATGTGCCTCAGAACTGTGTTGAGGGTAAGGGAAGCTAGGATGTCTTCCCACCTCTCATTTGTGAAGGAGTGCTGCGTTGGGCATTAACTGCCTAGCACTTCCTGCCTGTCAAGCACATAAGGGCATCCTCAGTCTCTGAGGCACAGGAAGCATGGAGACTGTCTTCAGGGATATGTGTGGCACACCAAAAGCATCTACTCCAATACACATAACTGAATGTTAGTTTTCCTTCTCCTTTCTGGTTTTTGCCTAGAGCATATACCCCCAAAGATCTCAGAAGAATGAAATTAATAGTTAACAGGCTAGAAACCTTGACAGAAGTAAAATTGTTTTTATTCTTCCATCATCAAGTACCATGCCCAGCAAGAGATCTTAGGAAGACATTGCAAATCCATGAATGACAGTGAGAGCCTTTTTATGCTCAGCCATTCCCTCCTGGCCTGCTGATTGCTAATGCTGCCTTTACCTCCTGTTCCAGAACCTTCTACAAGCCACTCCCAAGGGTTTGAAAGTCTCTCCATGAATTCCAGCATATTCCTGGAAGGCAAAGTCCCCACAGGGAAACAATACACAGAATTTCTGGGTTGGAACAGAGGACGGATCTAAAGGATACAGGGGAAGGAACTAGGCGCCAGCTTGAGTGAGCACTCTAAGATCAACCAAAGGGTCACGTCTGACCTCCTGGAATAGCCCTTTCCAAGCAGGGGCTACCTATGGAGGTGAAAAACAGATATCAGTAGACAACAATGCCAAGTGGACAAGGCCCAAACCTCTCGTCAGCTTCACCCAGAACAGCTTTTTAAACTGCAGCTTAGCATTCCTTTCACCAAATGTAGTCAAGGGCCACAGAAGGTCTCTGAGTCACAGAGTGACCTACAAACAGAGTCACTGGAGAAGTCAGAGAGCCAAATCAGACCAGACATGACATTATGAAGGAAATGAAGTGATGACTGGAACAGTGTTGTTGGGGAGAAGTCATAGGAGTCTAGATCTGAGGGTCTCACTTCAATTTATCATTCACTCATTGGGCCATGCACAAGACCCTTCCACTATAAACTCCTTGTCATTCACATAAGGAGATTTTACTGTAGGTTCTAATTGCCCAGGTACTAGGGTTCTATGAGCTAAGTTCTAAACTTCCAAGGTTGCAGACACAGAAGATAGACATAGAAGGCAGGAATGGTGGCTGAGATCAATAGCCAGATAGAATATGTTGCAACTCAAATCAAGTCACCAATTGCCTCACATTCCTGATGTTTTCCCACACCAATGCTTTGCTGTCATAATCCTTGTTGAATATTAAACAATGACCCCAACTTGCCTTATAACCCTTAGGAAGTTCAGATTATAATCAGACTAGCTCAGGCAGGTAGAGAACATGAACTTCAACTCACCTCAGAAACACATTATAAAACAGCTCTAGTGCCTGTTACTCAAAGTCAAGATTTCTCAATTCTCAGAATATATACATTAAAATAGAACCTAAGGCTGTTACATGCATGCCTACAAACTGTATTCACCAAAGAAAAAGTCCTATAGAAGCTGACTAAAACTTAATAGATTCATATCCATTAAATTACCTGGGGCTTTGTGGGGCTTTAATCAATAAACCTCAATGCTGGTAAAGTTACTTTAGCAATGACAGAAGCCAGAAAGAGACCAAAACTGTCTAAAGTTCCCTTAGTACTCTGATAGGCTGGTAGAAATTGATTCTTTTCTTTTGCTTTCTTTCTTTCTTGCTTCCTTGTTTGCTTGCTTGCTTTCTGTCTTTCTTTCTATTGCTACACAGTAACTCAAAAACCATTCAAACTATATAGTTCTCCAGTAAAGATAAATATATGAACAAATATAAAAACATGTATTATTGTAATGTTGGTTTGTAACTCTACCTTTTATTGCATTATAGGATTTAAAAGACAAAAGCATTAAAAAAACAACTATAAATCTAATTAATGGGTACACAATATATAAAGATGTAATTTATGAAGTCAATAACATAAAATGGGGGGGGGGCGTGTTGCAGAGCTATAAAGGAGTAGAGTTCTTTTTATGCAATTGAAGTTAAGTTAAAATAGATTGTTGTAACTTTAGGATATTTTATGTAATCTACAGGGCAACCACTAAGAAAACATCTATAGAATATATACAATAGCAAATGAGAAGGAAATCAAAACATGTCATTATAAAAAGTCAACCAGGGGTTCTTGGGTGGCTCAGTCAGTTAAGTATCAGACTTCGGCTCAGCTCATGATCTCGCAGGTTCGTGGGTTCAAGGCCCACATTGGACTCTGTGCTGACAGCTCAGAGCCTGGAGCCTGCTTCAGATTCTGTGTCTTCCTCTCTCTCTCTCTCTGCCCCTCCCCTGCTCACACTGTCTCTATTTCTGTCTCTGTCTTTCTCAAAAATAAATAAACATTAAAAAATTATTTTAAAAAAAGGCCAACCAAACACAAAGGAAGGTAATAACAGAGGAAATGAGAAACAAAAGGCTATATGACATATAGAAAACAAATATCAAAATGATAATAGCAAGTCCTTCCCTATCAGTAATTACTTTAAATATAAATAAACTACCCAATCAAAAGACAGAGATTGTCAGAAATAGAATCCAACTATGTTGGGAGTTTGGGCTCCCTCCCTGTGTGGAAAAGGTAGTTGAAGCAAAGCTCCCACTGGCCAAAATGGCGCCCAGTCTTACCTCCTTCTAAATAATTTTTCAGGCTTGGATTTCTTGAGCTACTCTCCTTGGCCCCAAGGAATGTAATGCTCTTTTGTTTTATGGCATTTAGATAAAAGGGAAGGACCTGGAGCACGATGCTTTGATGGATTACATCTGAATGAGAGTAGCCTGGCCAGAAGTAATCTTGAAGTTGCATCTTGGGGATGGGTTGCACAGATTGATAGCAGTTATGAGCTGGCTGAATATTGGTATGATTTGTGTAAATGTTAGGCTCCTATTATGTAAATTCACTCACTCACAAGCAAAGGACAAGCATTGGGAATTCTGTCCTTGCCGGATGGGCTGCACCTCCCCCATTATAGTTGGAAGAATAGACAGAATGATTCCTGGCCTGTTTATAGATAATTAACATAGGCAGGCCTAGGTAACTTCCTGTTCTCTCCCCCTGCCTTAAATTTATATGCTAATTAACTTAAAAACAACTTGCAAGATTGAGGAAATCACCACTTTGCTGATAAAAAAAAACACATTGTTCAAACTATGCTTACTGATGAAATGTCACTCATTGCTGTAATGTCACTCACTACTTTTAAATAAAGACACTGAGACCAGCAGGGCAGAGAGAGGGAGATGCTAGAATTGCCAGAACTGCCTGCTTGGTCATCAGACTACATCTCTCTCGTGGCTCTTTCATTTCCTTTTGCCTGAACGACCATCCTTCGGGGACTCCTAGATTCGCCAGAATTGGACCCTGGCACAACTATATGGTGTCTATAAGAAATTCACTTTATATTTTTTAAGTTTATTTGTTTTTTTAAATAACCTCTACACCTAATGTGGGGTTCAAACACATGACCCCAAGATCAAGAGTCACATGTTCTACCAACTGAACTAGACGCCACAAGAGATTCACTTTAGATCTAATTACATGCATAGGTTGAAAGTTAAAGGATGGAAAAAGATATTCCATTAATATGATTACCAAAAGAGAACAGACATGGCTATCCTAATTTCAGACAAAATAGACTTTGATTTAAAATCTACAGACTCCCTACAGCTTTCTTAGCGGAGAATCCCATAGTGTTCATTGGCATAGACCCCAGTGACCTGCTTTGCAAGGGACACAGGAAGCTTTTGACATGTGGTAACTAATGGCCATTAGAACTGAAGAACTCCCCCCACCAAAAAAGGGAGATGCTGCTGCACCCAGAGGGAGATGCTATAATGCCATCCTAGGAGCAGAGCTGCCACCCTTCCTTAACCTTGTGCATGTCCCAGACTCCAGAGTCATGGCTATTCTGCCTGTATGCACACTTCAGACCCAGATTCCATAGCCACTCTGTGTGTGCTCTCATTCAAACCCACAGATCCATGGCTATTCCATATGCATCCATGTCTTGGGCACCAGAGCCATCACTGGTGTGGGCCAGACAGCACCCCAGACTCCAGAGCCACTATTGCTCCACACACACCCATGTTCTAGACCCTGTCTCTGTGACCACTTGGTATGTACTCACATCTCATGCAACAGAGCCATTGCCATTGTGGGCTGGCCAGTGCCCAGGACACCACAGCTACTGTTCTGTGAGCACGTGGACTCCAGACTCTGGGTCTGTTGCTACTCTGCAAGTGCCAGTACCTGAGCAACAGAGCCATCACCAGTGTGGACTATCCAATGTCCCTAAATCTGGAGCCACTGTCTTCATGCACTCACTCCAGTCCTCTGCTCCATGGTAGCCAAGTGGTCATCCACACCAATCTCACCGCGACTTCAAGGGCACTCACAAGTTGGATACAGTGCCAAGAGGGATCTTCCCAGCCATAATAATCCCTGTAAGAGAAAAAGAGATCAGGAGGTTCCAGTAGTTGAAGACCCCAATTACTACTGCAGACATTCACATCCTTGACCACTGAGGGCCTCAGCTAATGGAGCTGCACAAAGACTATGCTGCTGGGTCTTCTGTAGGGCTAGAATTGCTATATTCTGCCCAGCAACCACCCTCGCATCCACCCACAGGTGAAGGTATTCCCCCACCAAAACTAGTCTGTAAAATCTGGAAGAGGGGATTGCTCTATCAAATGCACAAACATCAATGCAAGGCTATGAGAAACAAACAAACAAAAAGGAACACAATAATTTTCCAGTAACTGACTGCAAAGAAATTGATACCTATGAATTGCCAAAGAATTTAAAATAACTCTTAGCATGCTACAAGAGAATGCAGGTAGACAATTCAACAAAACTTAGAAAACCGTACATGAATAAAAGGAGAAGTTCAAAAGAGACAAACCATTTTAAAGAAAAAACAAATGGAAATCCTCAAGATAAAGAATACTATAACTAAAATGAAAATTGAAAAGGAGAGAGCATCAACAGCAGACATAATTAAGCAGAAGAAAGAATCTGTGAATTCAAAAACAGACCATTTGAAATTATCCAGCCAGAGGAGAAAAAAGAAAAAAGAATGGAAAAGATTGAAGAAAGCATATAGAAATTATGAGACATCACTAAGCAAAACAATATTCACATCATGGGAGTCCCAGAAGACAAGAGAGACAAAGGGCAGAAAGCTTATTTAAAGATATAACAGCAAGGGTCACCGGGTGGCTCAGTTGGTTAAGCATCTGGCTCTTGATTTAGCTCAAGTCATGACCTCAAGGTTGTGAGATCAAGCTCCACAACCCTCCTCTGCTCACTCTTTCTCTCTCAAAAAATAAATAAATTAACTTAAAAAAAAAACAGTACAACATGGATGGAAGAAAAGAAGGAAGAAGGAAGGAAGGAAGGAAGGAAGGAAGGAAGGAAGGAGGAAAGGGCAAAGAGCTGAAAACTTCCCAAATCTAGAGGGAAATAGAGGTATCCAGATACATGAAGCTCATAGGTCCCTAATAGATTCAACCCAGAGGACTTCACTGAGACACAATATAATAAAACTACCAATAATCAAAAATAAATAATTTTGAGAGCAGCAAGAGAAAAGAAGCTCATCTGCTACAAGGGAACTTCCATAGGGCTATCAGTGGCTTTCTCAGCAGAAATCTTGTAGACCAAAAGAGAGCAGGATAATATATAGTGCTTAAATTAAATAAATAAATAAATAAACAAATAAATAAATAAAAATAAAAATTGTCAACAAAGAATACTTCACCTGGCAAAGCTTTCCTTAGGAAAAGAAAATGTAAACACTTTCTAAGATAAACAAAAGCTGAGGGAGTTCACCACTAGACCTGCCTTAGAAGAATGCTAAAGAGAGTTCTTCAAGCTGAAATGAAAGGATGTTAATTAATAACAGGAAAACAAAAGAAGGTTTAAACTCACTTTTAAAGGAAAGTATATAATCAAATTCAGAAACCAATTTGAAAATAAACTATTATAAATTAAAAAAAAAAGAATACAGTAATACTCAAATAGTGTGTGAAATTCACTTCACTCTAACATAAAGGCAAAAATATTAAAAAGAAGTAGAGCTACAATAACTTGCTGATTTGTACACAATATAATAATATGGAAATTGTGATATAAAAACATAAAATATGGGGGAAAGAGGACCAAAAGAATAGTTTTTGTATGCAATAGAAGTTAAGTTGTTAGTAGCTTAAAACAGACTCTTATGTCTTACCATGTAAGCCTCATGGTAACTACAAAGGAAAAACCTATAGCAGATACACAAAAGATAAAGAGAAAGAAATTAAAACATGCCACTATAGAAAATCATCAAATCACAAAGGAAGACAGCAAGAGAGAAAGAAAGGAACAAAAGATCTATGAAACACACAGAAAACTGTCAACAAAATGACAATACCAAGTCTTTATCTATTAATAATTACTTTAAGTATAAATGGATTGTTTTCAAATCAAAAGACCCAGAGGTTGAATGGAATAAAAAATAAGATGCTGTCCTCCACCCCAAAATAAGGCCCAATATATGCTGCCTACCCTTTCAGCTTTAAAGACATTCATGCTCAAAGAAAAGGAATGGGAAAAGATATTCCACGCAAATGGAACCAGAAACAGCAACGGTAGCTATATTTAGATGAAATAGACAAATAATAGGTAATAATAGGAATACATGGATGGATCAATTGGTGAAACATCTGACTCTTGATCTTAGCTCAAGTCTTGACTTCAGGGTCATGAGTTCAGACTCCACGTTGGGCTCCACAACTGGGCATGGAGCCTATAAATGAATGAATGAATGAATGAATAAAATAATAATAAACAAAAAAGGTCATTATATAATGATAAAGGGTCAATTCATCAAGAAGATATGTAACTATAAGTATACATATACCCAACATCATGATACCTAAATATATTAAGCAAATGTTAACAAATATGAAAGCATAAACAACAATGATAATAGTAGGGGACTTCAATACCTCACTTTCAACAATGGGTAGGTCATCCAAGCAGGAAATCAATAAGGAAATATTGGACACAAATTAGACTTTAGACCAAATGACCAAACAGACATATCCAGAACATTCCATTCAACAGAAGCAGAATAAACATTCTTCTCACACAGAACATTCTCCAGAATAGATCATACGTTAGATCACAAAACAAATCTTAACCAACCTAAGAATACTGAAGTAATATCGAGCATCTTTTACAACCACAATAATAGGAAAGTAGAAACAATAATAGAAGGAAACCTGAAAAATTCACATATATATGGAAATTAAACAACACATTCCTAAACAATCAATGGGTCAAAGAAGAAATCACAAGGGAAATCAAAAAAATATCTTAGGACAAAAGTAAATGGAAACACAACATACCAAAACTTATGGGATGCTTCAAAAGCGGTAATAAGAGGGAAGTTTATAGCAATAAGTGTCTACATGAAGAAAGAATATCACAAATAAACGACCTAACATTATATCTCAAGGAAGTAGGGAAAAAAAACAAACTAAGCCCAAAGTGGGCAGAATGAAGGAAATAACAAGATCAAAGCAAAAATAAATGAAAGAGAGACTAAAAGGACAACAGAAAAAAATCAACAAAGAGCTGGTTTTTGAAAAGATAAACAAAATTGATAAATCTTTACCAAGACTAAGAGAAGAGAAAAAAGTCTCAAAAAAAATAAAATCATAAATGAAGGAGGAGACATCACAACTGATATCACAGAAATGCAAATGTTGATAAAAGACTACTATGAACAATTATACACTGAAAAATTGGGTAACCTAGAAGAAACGAAAAAATTCCTACAAATATATGGTCTACCAAGATTGAATCATAAAGAAATAGAAAATTTGAATAGGCCTATAACTAGTAAGGACATTGAATCAATAATCAAAAATCTCTCAGCAAAGAAAAGTCCAGGATGAGATGGCTTCACTGGTGAACTCTACCAAACATTTACGGAGAAATTAATGCCAATCCTTCTCAAGCTCTCCCCAAAAAATGAAGAATAAATAACACTTCAAAAACCATTTTACAAGGCCAGTATTACTCCAGCATCAACCCAGACACTACAAGAAAAGAAATGATGAACATTGATACAAAACTTCTCAACAAAACTAGCAAACCAGGGCACTTGGGTGGCTCAGTCAGTTAAGTGTCCGACTCTTAATTTTGGCTCAGGTCATGATCTTATAATCATGAGATCAAGCCCCACATTGGGCTCCACACTGGGCATGGAGCTTGCTTGGGATTCTCTTTCTGACTCTCCATCTGCCTCTCACCTCTCAAAAAATACTAGCAAACTAAATTCAAGAGCACATTGAAAAGATGATATGATCAAGTAGAATTTAATCCCAGGAATACAAAGCTTTAATCCCTGGGATTGTAATCAGTGTGATACATAACAGTAACAGAATGAAAGGGAAAATAATCACTTGATCATCTCAATGGATGCAGAAAAAGCATTTGACAAAATTCAACACCCTTTCATGATAAAACTCTCAAGAAATTAAATACAGAAAGAATGTACCTCAACAGTGTAAAAGCTATATATGACAAACACATGGCTAACATTATACTTAACACTAAGATCTGGAAAAAGGTAAGGATGTCCTCTTTCACAACTTCTATTCATCTTTATACTATAAGTGCTAGCCAGAGCAATTAGGCAAGAAAAATAAAAGGCAACCAAATTGGAAAAGAAGAAATAAAACTATCTCTGTTCACAAAAAAAAAGATCATATATGTGGTAAACCTTAAAGATAACACACACAAAATATTAGAATCAATAAAAAAATTCAGTAAAATTGAAGGATACAAAATCGACATATAAAAATCAGTTACGTTTCTACATATTAACAATGAATAGTCCAAAAAGAAAATTAAGAAAACAATTTCATTTACAATAGCATCAAAAAGAATAAAATACTTATGAGTAAACCTAACCAAGGAAGCAAAAGACTTTTACACTGAAAACCACAAAAAGTTGCTAAAAGAAATTAAAGACACAAATAAATAGAAAGACACCCCAGAAGGAGGGGGCCAACATGGCAGAGGAGTAGGGGGATCCAGTATTTCGCTTGTCCTTTAAACTGGGAACTACTGAAACCAAAGTCTCTCAACTCCAAGAATTGGGGAGAAAAGGTGCTGTAGCCTACAAGGAAAGGAAGGCAAAACAAGAAACCCCCAGAAACCTCTGTTTTCCTTTCCTGGGCAACTTCAAGAAACAATCCAAATCATATCAAGCCAAAATGACGAAACGGAAGAATTCTCCTCAAAAGAATCTACAGGAAGTAGTGACAGCTCAAGAATTAATGAAAACAGATATAAGCAACATAATAGACATGAATATAGAATGATAATCATAAAACTAATCGCTGGGCTTGAAAAAAGCATAGATGAATGCAAGGGGTCCCACGTGGCAGAGTTCAAGGACCTTAAAAATGGTCAAGAAGAATTAAAAAAGGCCTTGGATGAAATACAAGGCAAATTGGAAGCAGCTACAGCACGGATTGAAGAGGCAGAAGAGAGAGTTAGTGCATTAGAAGATAAAATTATAGAAAAAGAGGAGGTAGATAAAAAGAGAGAGAAGCTGATCCAGGAACAGGAAAGGAGAAATCGAGAGCTGAGCGACGCACTCAAACGAAACAATACCTGTATCATAGGAATTCCAGAGGAAGAAGAGAGAGAGAAAGGAATCGAAGGGGTTCTTGAACAAATCATTGCTGAGAATTTCCCCAACATGAGGAAGGAAATGGGCATGGAAATCCAAGAGGCACAGAGAACTCCCCTCAGACCTAACTTGAATAGACCTTCTGCACGACACATCATAGTGAAGCTGGCAAAATATAAAGACAGGGAGAGAATCCTGAAAGCAGCTAGGGACAAAAGGACCTTAACCTACAAAGGCAGACACAAAGGGTTATAGCAGACTTATCTACAGAAACTTGGCAAGCCAGAAAGGAATGCCAGGATATCTTCAATGTGATGAGCAGGAAGGACATGCAACCAAGAATCCTGTATCCGGCTAGCCTGTCATTCAGAATAGAAGGAGAGATCAAGGTTTTCCCCAAAAAACAAAAACTGAAGGAATTCATCACAAATAAGCCGGCATTACAATAGATCCTGAGGGGCACTCTATGATGGAAAGGTTGCAAAGAACACAAACTACCAGAGACAGCCTTACAAACATGAAACCTACAGATAATACAATGACTATGAGCCCATATTTTTCAATATTAACACTGAATGTAAATGGACTAAATGCGCCAATCAAAAGACACAGGGTAACAGAATGGATTAAAAAACAAGACCCACCTATTTGCTGTCTTCAAGAAACTCATCTAAAACCTGCGGACACCTTTAGATTGAAAGTGAGGGGATGGAGAACAATCTACCATGCTACTAGAAGTCAGAAGAAAGCCAGAGTAGCCACACTTATATCAGACAAACTAGACTTTAAAATGAACGATGTAATAACAGATGAAGAAGGACATTATATAATAGTCTCAGGGACCATCCAGCAGGAAGAGCTAACAATTATAAATATCTACACGCCGAATTCAGGGGCACCCAAATTTGTAAAACAACTAATTACAAACATAAGCAACCTTATCGATAAAAATGTCCTAATAGTAGGGGACCTTAACACTCCACTCTCAGCATTGGATACATCCACAAAACAGAAAATCACCACAGAAACAATGGCCCTGAACGACACATTAGAACAGATGGGCCTAATAGACATCTTCAGGGTCCTTCATCCAGAAGCAAAGGAATTTACATTCTTCTCAACTGCACATGGCACATTTTCCAAGATAGATCACATTCGGGAGCACAGGGAAACTCTGAATAAATATAAAAGAATTGAGATCATACCGTGCACACTGTCAGACCACAATGCTTTGAAACTTGAAGTCAACCACAGGAGAAAGCCTGGAAAATATCCAAAAACATGGAGGCTAAGGAATAACCTACTAAAAGAGGAGTGGGTTAACCAAGCAATCAGAGAAGAAATTTAAAAATATATGGAAACAAATGAAAATGAAAATACAACAATCCTAACGCTCTGGGATGCGGCGAAGGCAGTCCTGAGAGGGAAATATATTGCAATCCCACCTCAAGAAACAAGAAAAATGACTAACACAAATTCTAACAGCACACCTAAAGGAACTAGAAGCAGAACAACTAAAACAACCCAAACCCAGCAGAAAGAGAGAAATAACAAAGATCAGGGCACAAATTAATCATATGGAAACAGAAAAAGTGATGGAATGAAACCAAGAACTGGTTCTTTGAAAAAATAAACAAAATAGACAAACCTCTAGCCAGGCGTCTCAAAAAGAAAAGGGAGAGAACTCAAATAGATAAAATCGTGAATGAAAAGCCGAGTAATTACAACCAATCCCTTAGAAATACAAGCAATCGTCAGAGAATACTATGAAAAATTATATGCCACCAAACTTGGCAACCTGGAATAAATGGACAAATTACTAAATAGCCACATGCTAACAAAACGCAAACGGGAAGAAATAGAAAATTTGAACAGACCCATAACTACTGAAGAAATAGAATCAGTTACCAAAAACCTCCCATCAAATAAAAGCCCTGGACCAGATGGCTTCCCTGCCGAATTTTACCAGACTTTTAAAATAGAGTTAATTCCTATCCTCCTCAAGCTATTCCAAAAAATTGAAGCAGAAGGAAAACTCCCGGACTCATTCTATGAAGCCAGCATCACATTGATTCCCAAACCAGATAAAGACCCAGCAAATAAAGAGAACTACAGGCCAATATCCCTGATGAATATGGATGCAAAAATTCTCAACAAGATACTAGCAAATCGAATCCAACAGCATATAAAATTATTCACCATGATCAAGTAGGATTCATCCCTGGGTTGCAGGGCTGGTTCAATATTCGCAAATCAATCAACATGATAAATCACATAAACAAAAGAAAAGATAAGAACCATATGATCCTGTCAATAGATGCAGAAAAAGCATTTGACAAAATACAGCACCCTTTCTTAGTAAAAACCCACGACAAAGTTGGGATAGAAGGAACATACTTACACATCGTAAAAGCCATATATGAAAAGCCCACAGCTAATATCATCCTCATAAGGGAAAAACTGAGAGCCTTCCCCCTGAGATCAGGAACACGACAGGGGTGTCCACTCTCGCCACTCCTATTTAACATAGTGTTGGAAGTCTTAGCATCAGCAATCAGACAACAAAACAAATAAAAGGCATCAAGATTGGCAAGGAGGAAGTCAAACTTTCACTTTTTGCAGATGACATGATACTCTACATGGAAAACCCGACAGAATCCACCAAAAGCCTACTAGAACTGATCCATGATTTCAGCAAAATTTCAGGGTATAAAATCAATGTACAGAAATCAGTGGCATTTCTATACACCAACAATGAAGCAGCAGAAAGAGAAATAAAGAAGCTAATCCCTTTCACAATTGCACCAAAAACCATAAAATACTTAGGAATAAACCTAACCAAACATGTGAAAGACCTCTATACTGAAAACTATAAAAAGCTTATGAAGGAAATTGAGGAAGACACAAAGAAATGGAAAAACATCCCATGCTCATGGATTGGAAGAATAAATATCATTAAAATGGCAATACTACCCAAAGCAATCTACACATTCAATGCAATACCAATCAAAATTGCACCAGCATTCTTCTCAAAGCTAGAGAAAACAATCCTAAAATTTGTATGGAACCACAAAAGACCCCAAATAGCCAAAGTAATACTAAAGAATAAAACCAAGGCGGGAGGCATCACAATTCCAGACTTTAACCTCTATTACAAAGTGGTAGTCATCAAGACTGTATGGTTTTGGCACAAAAACAGACACATAGACCAATGGAATAGAATAGAAAACTCAGAAATGGACCCGTAAGTATATGGGCAACTAATCATTGACAAAGTGGGGAAATGTATCCAATAGAAAAAAGACAGCCTCTTAAATAAATGGTGCTGGGAGAACTGGACAGCAACATGCAAAAGAGTGAAACTTGACCACTTTCTTACACCACTCACAAAAATAAACTCTAAATGGATAAAAAATCTGAATGTGAAACAGGAAACCATCAAAATCCTAGAGGAGAAAGCAGGAAAAAGCCTCTTTGACCTAAGACGCACCAATTTTTTACTCGACACGTCTCCAAAGGCAAGGGAATTAAAAGCAAAGATGAACTACTGGGACCTCATCAAGATAAAAAGCTTCTTTTCAATTTTTTTTAACATTTATTTATTTTTGAGAGACATAGAGTATGAGCAGAGGAAGGGCAGAGAGAGAGGGAGACACAGAATCTGAAGCAGGCTCCAGGCTCTGAGCCGTCTGCACAGAGCCCTATGCAGGGCTCAAACTCACAGACCGTGAGATCATGACCTGAGCTGGTCAGATGCTTAACCAACTATGCCACCCAGGCACCCCAAGATAAAAAGCTTCTGCATGGCAAAAGAAACAACCAACAAAACTGATAGGCAACCAACGGAATGGGAAAAGATAATTGCAAATGACATATCGGATAAAGGAATAGTATCTAAAATCTACAAAGAACTTACCAAACTCCACACCTGAAAAATGAATAATCCAGTGAAGAAATGGGCGGAAGATATGAATAGACACTTCTCCAAAGAAGACATCCAAATGGCAAACAGACACATGAAACGATGCTCAATGTCACTCATCATCAGGGAAATACAAATCAAAACAACACTGAGATACACCTCACACCAGTCAGAGTGGCTAAAATGAACAAATCAGGAAACTATAGATGCTGGAGAGGATGTGGAGAAACAGGCACCCTCTTGCACTGTTGGTGGGAATGCAAACTGGTGCAACCACTCTGGAGAACTGTGTGGAGGTTCCTCAAAAAAATGAAAATAGAACTACCCTATGACCCAGCAATAGCATTGTTAGGAATCTACCCAAGAGATCCAGGACTGCTGATGCATAGGGGCACATGTACCCCGATGTTCATAGCAGCACTTTCAACAATAGCCAAATCATGGAAAGAGACTGAGTGTCCATCAACTGATGAATGGATAAAGAAGATGTGGTATATGTATACAATGGAATACTACGCAGCAATGAGAAAGAATGAAATCTGGCCATGTGTGGCAACATGGATGGAACTGGAGGATATTATGCTGAGTGAAATAAGTCAGGCAGAGAAAGACAGATGCCATATGTTCCCATGCATAGGTAGGCTTTGGGAAACCTAACAGAAAACCAGGGGGAGGGGAAGAGGGGAAGGAAGGGGGAAAAAAAGCCACAGAGAGGAAGGAAGACATAACATGGGTGACTCTCAAAGACTAAGAACAAACTGAGGGGAGAGTGGGGTGTGGGAGGGGGAGAGTGGGTGATGGGCACAGAGGAGGGCACTTGGGATTATCACGGGGTGTTGTATGGAAACCAAATTGACAATAAATTATTCAAAAAAACCAATTCTGTAAAATACCAGAAATATACAAAATAAAACTTACATTTAAATTAAATTTTAAATAAGAAAAAAAAAAAAAAAGACACCCCATAGTCATGAATTGGAAAACTTGTTAAGATATCAGTAATATCTTAAGCAATCTATATATTTAATATGTATATATATGCCATTTAGAATTTGATAGAAATTGCATTAAATATATATTTATATATAATATATATATATATAAAACAGTATCCGCTCTACCTCCCTCCTAGTTGCATAAAATAATTACAAAAGTTTTAATTATCATGGTTAAGAAGGCCCTTAGGAGGGGCGCCTAGGTGGCTCAGTCTGTTAAGCATCTGACTTTAGCTCAGGTCATGATCTCACAGTTTGTGAGTTCAAGCCCCACGCCAGGCTCTGTTTTGACAGCTCAGAACCTGGAGCCTGCTTTGGATTCTGTCTCCCTCTCTCTCTGCCCCTCTCTCCCCACTCTCTGTCTCAAAAATAAATGAACATTAAAAAATTAAAAAAGAAAGAAAGAAAAAAAGAAAGGTCCTTAGGAGACAAAAGCATTCTACCTTAGAATAAACTACTGCCCTGAGGCAATAGAAATTAAAAATAAAACTATTCATGTACAGAGAGATGAAGAAACAAAAACCAAAAATCATAATTAGGGAGAAATCTCAGGAATATGGTATTACATCTCTCCTTGACACCTACCACCACTAAATTCGTGCCCTTTGAACTTGTGCTGATGCCTGAGTTTCCTCTGGCAAGACAGTTTTGACCCCTTGACCATAAGTTCATATGTAGAAGCATCCAAGTCACAGCACCGCTCCCGTACTCACATATACTTGCTGACACTGTTGTCTGTGATTCCCCTCTATGGTGCACACTCATTTTATGTTTATTGATGTTCCCTCTGCAGATTCATTCACTTGTTCCTAATAAACTTCAATAAGTGGGGTGCAACTGAAAATAAGTGTTGATGAGAATATGAAGAAAATGGAAACTTTGTGCACTGTTGGGAATGTAAAATAGTGCATCTGCTGTGGAAAACAGTATGGAGATTCCTCAAAAAATTAAGAACCAAACTATTGCATGATTCAGAAATTCCATTTCTGGGTATGCACCCAAAAGAACTGAAAGCAGTATCTCAAGGAGATATTTGTACACCTATGTTCATGGCAGTACTATTCATAATAGCCTAAAAACAGAAGCAACCCAAGTGTCCATCAACAGATAAAGAAAGACAATGGGCTATATCTATACAATGGAATATTATTCAACCTTAAAAAGGAAGAAAATCCCGACACATGCTGCAGCATTGATGGACCTTGAGGAGAGTATGCTAAGTAAAATAAGCCAGTCACAAAAAGACCGATTCTATATGATTCTGCTTATATGAGGTACCTAGGGTAGGCAAATTTACAGAGACAGAAAGTATAGTGGTGGTTGCCAGAGGGGCTGAGGAAAGGGAAGAACGGGGTGTTGTTTAATGGGTACAGGGTTTCAGCTTGAGAAGATGAAAAGAATTCTGGAGATTAGTTACACACAAATGGATGTACTTAACACTACTTAAATGCACACTAAAAAATGGTTAAGATGGGGGCACCCATCTGGCCCAGTCAGTAAAGCATGTGATGCTTTTTTTTTTAGAGAGAGAGAGAAAGAGAGAGAGCGCAAACACACATGTGAGTGGGATAGGGGCAGAGGGGGAGAGAGAGCGAAAGAGATTCCCAAGCAGAGAATCTCCACACTCAGCACAGAGCCCAATGTGGGGCTCAATCCCACAACCCTGGGATCATGACCTAAGCCAAAATCCAGAGTCAGACACTCAACTGAATGAACCACCCAGGCACCCCATAGAGGATGCTACTCTTGATCTCAGGTTGTGAGTTTGAGCCCCTTAAGTATGTAGATTATTTTTTAAAATATTTTAATGTTTATTTATTTTTGAGAGAGAGAAAGACAGACAGAGCATAGGCAGGGGAGGGGCAGAGAGAGAGGGAGACAGAGAATTTTAAAAAAAGTCTTTTTCAAAATAATTAAGATGGTAAATTTGATGTTATGTGCATTTCATCACAAATTTTTTAATGACCATCAACATGAACACTGAGTTCTGATCTGATTGAATAAACAAGAAGAATTCCCTGGACTGATGATAAAAAGTAAGAAAAATGTTAAGACTTTCCCTGTAGACAAAAGTAACAAACATTGGAAGTAATAATTTTCCAGTAGAAAAACCCTAAGGAAATGCTGGGTTTAGAATCCAGGAGAATTAGACCCAGCCAGACCCAAGGCAATTAATGAACACTTGTTTTTAACAATGCCCACTGAGTATTGCTCCCAAAGAGGCTAAGAGCAGCCCTGCAAATAATCCAAGTGTGAGCCCCACACATCTCTCCTTGGCCCAAGAATCAGGGAATAAGCCCTGCTTTCAGCCTCCTTGAATAACCCACCTTCCTCTCACACACTTGTTCCTCACATTGCTTCCAATGGGGCCCAGGCTTGAGCCTCTGGCTGTAGGCTGCGAGCCATCTGTCCCTCTTTAGCAAGGAGAAGTAACTCAGGAGGAGGCAGCTTCCTTGGGTGGGCTTGACAGAAATCAAACCAACTGAACAGGTCAGTGACAATGGGGGCAGAAGAAGACAGTCCTCTCAATGCCCCAAAATGTGTAAGCCTAAAGACATCTACTCCTCCAGTTCTCAAAGACAAGTAGAATCAGAGACCTGTAGGGAACATTTGGAAACCATGCAGGGATCCAACCCCATCACTTTACAAACAACAAAGTATACAGTACAGACTTCCTAAAATCAAATAGAATTAGATTCCTGGACAACCTCTGTCAACCCCACTCTCATTCCCAGCTATCCAACCCCTTCTAATGCTTATACTTGGCAGAGACATCTGAAAATGTTTGCTGGCACTAAGACAATCTCAGAAGCAGAACAGGTGACTGCCTACAACGGCCTAATTCTCACATTATGTTTAATGTAAGCAGTTTAGCAGGGAAAAAACTAGCAGAAATTAAACCTCAAACTGTTCCCATCACCCTCCAAATTAACATCTTATTTTTATTGGTAGACAAACATAAATGTTGTCTGTATGTACATGCTATCTTATGTTCTGCTTTTAAGGTCTATGTCATAAACAAATATCCAGCAATTGACACATTTTTTCATTTTTAATATTTATATGATATTCTCTTGCGCTGACATGACAATTGCAAAGCTATAGATTTGGGTTAAAATTTAAGCTAATGTTTAAGTACTTGGTATAGTGCCTGCTATAGAGTATATATTTATTAATTTATTATTAATAACATATCTATATATTTACTAGGAAGCATGATCAACTGAATTAATTATAACCTTTCAGTTAGAATATAATCCTATTTTATATGTTCCTTTATTTTCTTTTAGAGTGGCTCAAACATTGTTTTTTTTATTTTTTTAAATACAATTTATTGTCAAATTGGCTAACATACAGGGTGTACAGTGTGCTCTTGGTTTTGGGGGTAGATTCGCATGATTTATCACTTACATACAACACCCAGTGTTTATCTCAACAAGTGCCCTCCTCAATGCCCATCACTCATTTTCCCCTCTCCCCAACCTTCCTCAGTTTTTTCTTTGTATTTAAGAGTTTCTTATGGTTTGCCTCTCTCCTTTTCTGTTTGTAACTATTTTTCCCCATCCCTTCCCCCATGGTCTTCTGTTAAGTTTCTCAAATTCCACATTTGAGTGAAAACATATTATCTTTCTCTGACTGACTTATTTCACTTAGCATAATACCCTTCAGTTCCATCCGCGTTGCTGCAAATGAAATGATTTCATTCTTTCTCATTGCCAAGTGGTATTCCATTGGATATATAAACCACATCTTCTTTATCCATTCATCAGGTGATGGACATTTGGGCTCTTTCCAAAATTTGGCTATTTTTCAAAAGCGCTGCTATAAACATCAGAGTACATGTGCCCCTATGAATCAGCACTCATGTCTCCTTTGGATAAATTCCTAGCAGGACTATTCCTAGGTCATAGAGTAGTTCTATTTTTAATTTTTTGAGGAACCTCCCCACTGTTTTCCAAAGCAGCTGTACCAGTTTGCATTCCCACCAAAAGTACAAGAGGGTTCTCCACATCCTTGCCAACATCTGTTGTTTCCTGAGTTGTTAATTTTAGCCACTCTGACCATTGTGAGGTGGTATTTCAGTGTGGTTTTGATTTGTAGTTCCCTGATGATGAGTGACATTGAGCATCTTTTCATGTGTCTATTGGCCATCTGGAT
>PITB01027038.1:0-20711 GCA_004024585.1 Paradoxurus hermaphroditus
GTCTCAGACACCTGAGGGCCCCGTCCTCTGGTGCAGGCTCCCGGAAGGCTTTACTCAGCTGCGCAGCCTGGCTCACCTGGCCCTGAACGACGTGTCCCTGCAGGCGCTGCCCGGGGACGTGGGCAAGTAAGTGCCGTCCGGGGCAGGGGGACTGGGCTCGGACCGCTTCTCGGGTTCTCCCCGCTGTCTTCGCTTCTGTCACGCCCCGCCCCGCTCTCTTTCAGCCTCGCCAACCTAGTGACCCTGGAGCTCCGGGAGAACCTGCTCAAGTCTTTGCCGGCGTGAGTGGGCTGGGTCTCCCTCTGGCACCCGCCCGGGCCGCGGCCCTGGGGGCTCAGGCTGCGCGGCTGCGGCCAAACCTGCTCTTTGTTCGGCAGGTCTCTGTCCTTCCTGGTCAAGCTGGAACAGCTGGATCTGGGAGGCAACGAGCTGGAAGTGCTGGTGCGGAGAGGGCGGGGCGGGGCCGCGTGGGGCGGGGCGGGGGACCTCCGGCTCTGCCTGCAGTCCCCTCATCCTGTCCCCCACCTGTTCTCGCAGCCTGATACCCTGGGTGCTCTGCCCAACCTCCGAGAGCTGTGGCTGGACCGGAACCAGTTGTCCGCGCTGCCCCCGGTGAGTGACGGTGTGGCGTCCCCTGCCCCACGCTCAGCCGCTCCCTGACCCCCTGCGCCCGCCTCCAGGAGCTCGGGAACCTGCGGCGCCTGGTGTGCCTGGACGTGTCGGAGAACCGGCTGGAGGAGCTGCCCTCGGAGCTCGGCGGGCTGCTGCTGCTCACAGACTTGCTGCTCTCCCAGAACCTGCTGCAGCGGCTCCCTGATGGCATCGGTCAGCACCGGCCGCAGCGCTGGGAGGGGCGTGGCTGGCGGTGAACCCGCGGCCTGGAGGAGGGTCCTTCGGGGGCGGGCCCTGACTCTACTTCCGTGGACTCCATGCAGTGGGGATGGGGATGGTGAGCGGGTAGGGGGCCTGGCAGTTCAGCCCTGGGGTGAGGAGCTCCAAGGGCCGCAGGGATGGGTGGGCGAGGGGGGCCGGGTCGCAGCCGGGCAGGGCTCTCCGAGCTGTCCACCGCAAGGCGCCTGGACCCCTTGCCCCACTCAGCTCTGCCATCATGTCTCCCCAATACCAGGTCAACTGAAACAGCTGTCCATCCTGAAGGTGGACCAGAACCGTCTGTGTGAGGTGACGGAGGCCATCGGTGACTGCGAGAACCTCTCTGAGCTGATCCTCACGGAGAACCTGCTGACGGTAGGGCCCGGCCCAGCGGGCCTGGGGACCTTGAGGCAGGGGCAGCGAGAAGCCCTGTGTGGCGGGCCCCCGGCATCTGCTTGGACGGGAGGCCACAGCTGGAAGCCGTTGCCGGGCGAGGGCCGGAGTGGCACTAGGCCGGACCCCGGGGAGGAGTTCTTTTCTCCTTCCAGGCTGGGTCGGGTTCCCACCCACCGTGAGCCTCTCTCGGCCCCGGCCAGGCTCTGCCCCGCTCTCTGGGGAAGCTGACCAAGCTGACCAACCTCAATGCGGACCGAAACCGTCTGGAGGTGCTGCCACCGGAGATTGGGGGCTGCGTGGCTCTCAGCGTCCTCTCCTTGAGGGACAACCGCCTGGCCGCCCTGCCGCCCGAGCTCGCCCACACGGCTGAGCTGCACGTACTGGACGTGGCCGGGAACCGGTGAGCACCCGCCTATTCTGCCCGGCCCCCGCTGAGCCAGCCGTACCCGCCGGCCCCCGCTGAACCTCCCATGCCAACCCCTACCCCCCCCCCCACCGGCCCCCAGGCTGCGGAGTCTGCCGTTTGCGCTCACCCACCTCAACCTCAAGGCCCTGTGGCTGGCCGAGAACCAGGCACAGCCTATGCTCCGGTTCCAGACGGAGGACGACGCCCAGACGGGCGAGAAGGTTCTCACCTGCTACCTGCTGCCACAGCAGCCCCCGCCCAGCCTCGGTAGGTGCCGGCCGCAGGGGGCGGCGGCTGTGTCTGAGGAGTGGGTGTGGCCTAGCGGGGCCGGCCTCCCCTTTGACGGCCCCGTCCTGCAGAGGAGCCGGGGCAGCGGAGCAGCCCTTCGGAGAGCTGGAGCGACGCCCCGCTGGGCCGCGTCAGCGTCATCCAGTTTCTGGAGGTCCCCGCTTGCAGTGACGATGCCGAGGAAGCTGCCGCGGAGAAGCGGGTACGATGGGGGCGCCCTCGAGGGGCGGGAGAGGCGCCTCCTCCCCGCCTGCCCCTGCCCCGCCCTTTACCCCTGTGCACGCCGCAGGGCCTGCAGCGGCGGGCCACGCCGCACCCCAGCGAGCTGAAGGTGATGAAGAGGGGCGTCGAGGAGCGTCGGGGCGAAGCCTTTTCCTGCAGGCCTGAGTCGGGGCCCCCCTCGCCCTTGGAGGAGGTGCTCATGGGAGCCCGCCCTGCACAAGAGAGACCCTGGCCCGGACATCTCGTCCATCCCAGGCGTGGGGCTTTGGGGGCCCAGGGGTGGGCACGGGGGCCAGGAGGAGATGAGCCCGAGGGGCGGGGGTCCAGGGCCAAGTATGCCGTGCCCTCTGGCGGAGCAGGGCCGTGCCGAGGGCTGCCGGCGGGCGTGCCGGCCGGGGACCCGAGTCAGGCAGGCCCAGTGGTGCTCGTCTGGAGGCCGCTGGCATCGGGGCTGGGGGAAGCTTTGGGACCGTTAGGGTGCAGCAGGGTGTCTGAAACCTGGAGGCATGCGGAGCAGGGCCACCCAGTCTGTGAAGCTGCGGGGCTCGCGTGCGGAGCTGTGCTCACGTCGGGCACCTGGCCCTTGTCAGTCCGGTGTTCTCCTGGGAACCCACCTGGTTCCTGTTTGGTTTCTTGCGGGAAGACCCCAGGGGCTGCACCACAGAACCGTGCCTTCGCACACTCCCTGTTCATTTCGATGGCAGCGTGGCTTCCTGGAGGGCTGGGCGGGCTCTCCCTACCCATTAAGGGGTGAGCCTGCCGGGGTCTCTGTAGTTGAGGCAGCAGAAACCCCAGGCTGACCCGCTGCCTGACCTGCCGCAGGAGAAGAGGCTGAGCACCGAGTCTGGCCTGAGTGAGGACTCGCAGCCATCTGCTGACTCCACCTCCCAGGGTGAACCCGAGGGGCCACTGACCGAGACGCAGGGGCCGAGCCAGCAGGAAGCCACCCCGGACGTGCCGGAGGAGGCCTTGGAGGAGACTTATGAGGAGGTAAGTCTGGGCTTCTGCCCCCCCAAAGGCCTGCAGCACCGTGCTGCTCAGAGCCTGGAGCCTGGGTCCGGGTGGGGGGCAGGGGCCGTGCGGACCACACCGCCGTTCTCACGCCCGGCCTCGTGCAGCCCACAGTGCGCTTTGCAGAGGACACGCTGCTGCTGCCCCCAAGGGAAGACGGTGAAAGTGAGGAGGGGCAGCTGGAGGCGCCCTGGCCCCTGCCTGGCGGGCGACAGCGTCTCATCCGCAAGGACACGCCTCACTACAAGAAGCACTTCAAGATCTCCAAGCTGCCCCAGCCCGAGGCCGTCGTGGCCCTGCTGCAGGGAACACAGCCAGACGGAGGGGGCCCGATGGGGCCCGCGGGCTGGCACAACGGCCCCCATGCACCTTGGGCTCCTCGGCCTGAAGAGGAGGCTGAGAAGGAGGAGGAGGCGGAAGAGGAGGAAGAGGAGGAGGCAGCCACTGAGGAGGAGAAGGAGGAGGCCATGGTCTCTGCACCCTCCATCAAGGTGGGTCTCAGCTCACAAACCCCTTGACCCAGGCTGTGCCGGCCCCCGCAGGGCCCGCACTGCTCCTCGCCAGGCCTCATCCACACTGGTGTCTCAGGGAGCACTCCAGGCAGCTCTGGGCCCCTCCCCGAGGGCTGCTGACTGCGAGGTCCTCCTGGGCTGGGATGGGCTTGGGGCCCAGGGTCCTGCTGGCCCCACTGTGGACCCTCACCCGAGTCATCTCCCTGGCCCTCAGGTGACTCGCGTGGGCCCATACAGTGTCCTGCCTGCTCCCTGGGGACACCTCGGCCCCACAGCACTCCTGTGCATCTGATGTCACGGTCGTGCCCGGAGACTGGGTGTGATGCCGGGGCAGCCGAGGGACCTAGTTGGCTGGAATCTGGGACAGCCAGGCACAGGCTCAGCCTGCTGTGGGGTCCCCCCGACCAGCTGAGCCCACCCCGTTTGGTGGTTTGGCGGTTTGGCGGTGGCAGTGGTAGCCACGCGTCTGGAACAGAGGGGACCGCGTGCCCCGGGAGACGGGCCGGTGCTCAGGCTGCGGGAGCTTGGTGTGGTCTTTCCTCTCCTTTCTGCTCTCTGCGGGGCCGGGCGAGGCGGTGGCAGGGCAGGGTCGGGGCTCACCTGCATGCCTTCGCTGGTCCCGTCTTAACAGGGGGTGTCGTTTGACCAGGCCAATAACCTGCTGATAGAGCCCGCGCGCATTGAGGAGGAAGAGGTCTGTACTCGCGCGGTGCGCTGTGCTCGGTGCTTGGTGCTCGGTGCTCGGTGCCCCAGGGTGCTGGCCTTGCTTCCCGGGCTGCGAGCGCTCTTGCCTCCTGGCCCCCCGCACGCCTAGGCAGACCCCCGCCCACCTTCCCGGTGCTGGGGCCTGCCGGCCCTCTGATTCAGACGGACAGAGATGAGTTCGGGCCTGGGTCAGGCAGCCAGTGTCGGCAGGGGTGCCGGGTCGTCCCCCGCCTTCCCAGCTGTGGGGACCCCGGAGCTTTGAGGCAGCATCTGCAGGTGGGGGCAGGGCCTCGGGCACAGTCCAGGCTGTGCTCTGCCCTGGCAGTGCCCATCGCTGCGCGGGCCCCCAGGCGCCCCCCAGACAGACAGCCTGTTCTGTTTCTAGCTGACGCTCACCATCGTGCGGCAGACGGGGGGCCTGGGTATCAGCATCGCTGGCGGGAGAGGCTCTACGCCCTACAAGGGGGACGATGAGGTGAGGAGCCACCATGGGGTCCCTTGTCCCTGCGTCCCTGCCTTTTTTCCACGAGGCTTTTCATGGTTTTGAGGGTTGTCCCGCCACACTCTCCAACCTCATGGTGTCCTTTTTTCTGGTGCCTGCTCACCCTCAGGGCTCCCTGGCCCCGAGTGCCTGACTGACCCAGGACAGAGCCGGGCGGTCAGTTGGAGACCGGGCAGGGGGCCTGAGCTCTCCTCAGCACCCTGCGCTCCCTCCTTGCGTCATCCTTGTGGGTTTGGGGGTGAAAACCATCCCAGGAGGTTGGCCTGGGCCTTCTAGGTCCCTGATGCGTGGGACTTGCAGTGGGGAGCCCAGCGCCCACGGCTGCCCCCTGCCCTCAGGCGTCTTCACAGGCTCAGGGCGGGGTTTCTAGGCCTTGCCCAGCTGCTCCCCCAACGGGACCCTTCCACGTCATCCGTCCTTTCTCTCCACTCGGCCTCTGCTTGCTCTCCAGGGCATATTCATCTCGCGAGTGTCGGAGGAGGGCCCCGCGGCCCGGGCGGGGGTCCGGGTGGGCGACAAGCTTCTTGAGGTGGGTCAGGGCCCACACAGCCCTTGCCGTCAGGGCGGGAATCCGGGTGGTGCAGGGCGCTGGCCGGGCCGGGGGCAGAGGCTGGTCAGGGAGTCGGTCAGACCTCTGGCAAGCTGGGTCTTGGGCTTAGTGTCCTGTCGCAGAGCCTGGGCAGGTGTGTGAGGGAGCTCTTGGGAGACACAGCGGGCCAGAGTCTGAGGGCAACTTGCCCTTTCTGTAGGGCCCGGAAGGGGCAGTGAACAGAGGCTACGGGCCAGGCAGGTGTTCGGCCAGGCGGGGCTGACGCCACACCGCAGATCTTTCTGGAGGAGCGTGCTGTGGCCAGGATGGCAGGGAGAGCAGAGGACAGGGGTCAGGCCGGGGTCGGGGAGGAGGGATGGCATCACACACCTGGTGACCCCAGGTGTCTTTAGCTTTGGGGCTGCAGGCCAGGGACACAGGTGTGGCCCAGCAGGAAACCCACAGCCTCAGCCCGGCTTCGCGTGGGTTGTGGGCTCCCTCCTCTTCGTGTCCTTGTCTGTGGAGGGAGTGTGCACAGGGCCTCCCTGAGGCCGTGGCCCTGACCCTGACCCTGACCTGACCAGTGTCCCGCCCTGCAGGTGAATGGGGTGGCCTTGCACAGTGCCGAGCACCACCAGGCCGTGGAGGCGCTGCGGGGGGCGGGCAGCACCGTGCAGATGCGGCTGTGGCGGGAGCGCATGGTGGAGCCGGAGAACGCGGTCACCGTCACGCCCCTGCGGCCTGAGGACGACTACAGCCCTCGGGAATGGCGGGGGGCCGCCTTGCGCCCGCCCCTGCTCCAGCCGGACGCCGCCGGGCCCCTCCGCCAGCGCCACGTGGCCTGTCTTGTGCGCAGCGAGAAGGGGCTGGGCTTCAGCATCGCTGGCGGGAAAGGCTCCACGCCTTACCGGGCTGGGGACGGGGTGAGGCGGGGCCCGGGGGGCAGGGGGGCGCCGCCGGGGGGCCGTGGTCCTGGGTTCCGCGCCTCACCGCCCCCCCCCGGCTCCTCCCCCCCCCCCCAGGGCATCTTCATCTCCCGCATTGCGGAGGGGGGCGCCGCCCACCGGGCGGGCACTCTGCAGGTTGGCGACCGCGTCCTCTCGGTGAGTGGGGGTCGTGGGGCCCGCTGGCCGCCCCCTCCGCCCCGCCCCCCTCCCGGGGCTCCCTGACTGGCCTCGCTCTTGCAGATCAATGGGGTGGACATGACTGAGGCCAGACACGACCACGCCGTCTCTCTGCTGACCGCCGCTTCCCCAACCATTGCCCTGCTGCTGGAGCGGGGGGCCGGGGGGCCCCTTCCCCCCAGCCCTCCGCCACCCCCCCCCACACCTCCCAGCACGGCCACCTCTGGGGAGTCTGGGCTGCTGAGGCTGGCCCCCAGCCTGCCGGCGGCCGCCTTTGAGGGGCCGTACCCAGTGGAGGTGAGACCACAGCCCTCTCCCTGCCTCACTTCCCTCCATGTCCATCCAGGGCGTTCCTCCAGATGGGAGTTCCATCTGGAGGAACGCCCTCTCTGTTCTGGTGCCAGGCCGCTGAGCCTTCGTTTCTTAGCCTTCTCTCCACGTGGTCTTTTTGTGGTCCTGACGTGGCAGGGCCCCTGCCCAGCATCCCAATAACCTGTCCGCAGCTGCCCTGGGCCCATACACCCTCTGGGCTGGAGAAGCCTCCCGTTGCTACTGCAACAGGCTCATTCCAACCAGCCCCTCGTGCCCCTTGGAATCCGCAGGAGATCTGCCTGCCGAGAGCCGGGGGCCCCCTGGGGCTCAGCATCGTCGGGGGCTCTGATCATTCCAGCCACCCGTTCGGTGTCCAGGAGCCTGGCGTGTTCATCTCCAAGGTAGAGTGTGCCCCGCACGTGTCTGTGCCGGGAGGGCCTGGCCCGGGTTGGGTCAGCAAGGCCCCCAGCCCACCGAGCCTCCCCCGCCCCCCCGTCTCCCGCCATCCCGCCGACAGGTGCTCCCACGGGGCCTGGCTGCGCGCAGCGGCCTCCGGGTTGGGGACCGCATCCTGGCAGTGAACGGGCAGGACATTCGGGAGGCCACGCACCAGGAGGCGGTCAGCGCCCTGCTGCGGCCCTGCCTGGAGCTGGTGTTGCTCGTGAGGAGGGACCCGCCGCCCCCAGGCATGCGGGAGCTCTGTATCCAAAAAGCGCCCGGGGAGAAGCTGGGCATCAGCATCCGAGGGGGCGCCAAGGGCCACGCGGGGAACCCCTGTGACCCCACGGACGAGGGCATCTTCATTTCCAAGGTGAGGGCGCCTCCCTGCCGGCCCCGCCCCTCGCGGTTCCTCCGGGAAGAGGAACAGTCTCGACTCTGTGGCCTGGGTCTCTGCAGGTGAGCCCCACAGGAGCAGCCGGGCGAGACGGCCGCCTGCGGGTGGGGCTGCGGCTGCTGGAGGTGAACCAGCAGAGCTTGCTCGGCCTGACGCACGGCGAGGCCGTGCGGCTGCTGCGTGGCGTGGGCGACACCCTCACCGTGCTCGTCTGTGACGGCTTTGACACCAGCGCCGACGCCCCCGCCGAGGTCAGTGCCCGCCCCATCGGTGCCCTACCTTGGGGACGGGGTCCTGTCTGTGGCGCAGCCTAGACGTGTGAGGAGCGACCCCGTGGGGGCCAGGACAGCCAGTCTGTCCGTCTCCAGGCCCGGGGAAGCACTCGGCCTCTGTGAGTCCGGGTGACACAGGCTAGAGGAAGCCACGTGTTCCAGGTGGGCCGCATCTGCAGGGCCACGAGCCCAGACAGGCTGGCCCCGAGCCACGCACGCGATGAGGTCGGGGCCCTCGGGACTCCACACGCGGGGCCCCCTCACCTGTCCCGGCGCCCCTCGGCGGACCTTGCCTCCCGGGACCTTCTACCTCCCCGCAGAAGCCAGGGCGGGGCGCACGCGGGGCCCTGGGCCTGGCTTCCCCTCTGCCTCGGAGGGTCCCCTGTCTCTCCCTCTCCCACCTTCTCCACTGCCGTCCCGGGCCCCCCAGGCAAAAAGTGACATGGCGGTGCCCGCACCCCGAACAGGGCCCTTCACCTCAGCGGCCACCTCAGATCGGCCCGTCTGCACTGCATCCTGGGGATGGTGACTCCCTGCCACCCTGTCCGTGCACTGCCAGCGGGGGGCGTCCCTCGTTCTGTGCGTCGTCTGCTGAGGGGAAAGGAGGCTGCACTCAGGCTCTCCGCCCTAGGCCAGGCCAGACGCCCCTCGTCCGCCACTCCCTTCGCCTTCGCGGGAACCGTGATGGTTTCTGGGAGGCATTTCTCTCATGACTTGAGGTTTAGACCGTGTGGTCCCAGAGAAGGCTTTACTTTTTATTTCGTGTGTGTGTTTACAAGGGTTTTAGTCCACGCGTTTGCTGATTTTAAAGCTTTTTAGTTGAAGAGAGAGAAGAACAGCCACACAGTGAGGGGCTCAGACCCCAGGCGAGTGGGGCCGGTGTCTCCCCGAGTTACAGGGGAGCGCCCACATTGGCTTTGCTCTCTGGGCACGTGGGTCCTCTGCTGGCTGCCTTTTCGTGTGGCTGTGCCTGGGCGTCCCTCCGCAGGTCGCCGCGTCTGTGCCTTCCTCCAGCAAGCCAGCCAGCAGGCTCGCAAGCCCATCCTTGTGCTCTGGGGGCGTTTGTGCAGGAAGGAGGCCTGGGGGTGCTCGGACCCGGCTCTCCTCGTGGGACGGACACGTGTGCTCTCACGTTCCAAGCCTCCGCGTCTTGTTACGTGGGACGCGATTGTTTTTATCGCTTTTGCTTTCTAAGAAGGGTTTCTTTGAGCTTTTAGAAAGTTCAAAAAGTTCTTTATGAATTTCTTTCGATTTTTTCATTCGTGTCTTTTGGATTTGGGGTTTGCTTAGGAAGATCTCGCCCGCTGCAAAGAATTGGGGGCACGTCAACTACTTTTCCTTCTTGCATTAATGTAACTTTTTAAAGACAGAGCTAGTTCTGCAGTCCCCCCGGGTGGTTTTTCGAGTGAGTGGATGTGTCATCTCAGGAGTGGGGACGGTGCACCTGTCGCTCCCCACGGGTCTGAGGACGGGGGCCACCCCGCGAGAGCTCGGTGTATCCCGAGCTGCTGGCTGCGCGTGGCCCTGAACACGGTCCCCGTCTGGTGCACTTGGGTCCCTCATCGGTCACATCACCTTTTTTCCTGCTTTGGAAAAGCTTCAGTCTATGTCTGTGGGTTTTCTTTTTCAAATGAACCCGCGAAGTCACGTACCAAAGTGGAGCGGGGCCCGAACGAGCCCTGATCGCGGAGTTCTCCTGCCTCCAAGCACTCCTGCGGCCCGTTCCACTCTCGCTCCAGGCGTGCGGGGGCCCCGCGTCCCGGGCAGCGGCGGCGGGTCTGGCTTTCCTGGTCAGGCCCCTCCCGTCCGCTCCGGCGGCCTCGCCCTGGTGCCAGCCGTGAGAGGCGGGCCGCGGCTTGTGCGGGCCCCGGGGCGCGGGGCCGAGCTCCCAGAACGCTCTCCTCGCGGCCGCCCGGACGGCGAGCTCCGCTTGCAGGGCGCCAGCGTGCGAGCCTCTCCGACCCCCGTCGGCCTCCAGGCTCGCCAGGTGTCCCCGGAGCCCTGCGAGGTGCCGGAAACCAGCCTCGGCGCGCTGGCCGCCCTCCTCCTCCTTGCCGGAGCCCGCTCTGAGGCTGGCGCTCCCTCGGCCCCGGCGCGGCCCCCCCCCACCCCCCTCGCCGCGGAGCCTGGGGCAGGCGCGGGCTTCCCGGCCTCGGCGTCCTCGGCTGTGTGGCATCCACCTCTAGGGCTCCGGGGAGGCCGGGGCCGCGGAAACGGCACAGCACCCGCCCACTGTCCCGTCCACGCCGGTGGCCGCCGGCCCCTCCGTCCCACCCTCTGCACCCACGGCCCTTCCCCTGCGCCGTCTCGCCCCTCGTCGATGGAGCATCTGTCCCCTTGTCCTCCAGCTCACGCTGGCCTGCGTGTCTCTCACCGGCTTCCCCGGGGGCCGGCGTGCGGGCTTCGGCCACGGTCTCCCTTCCTTTTCGGCGCTCCCTCAGCCTCTGCCGTGATGGAGGGCGCTCCGGCCTCCCCGCCTCCCCGCGCCTCCGGGAAGAGAGCCCCTCCCTGCCGCTGGGCCCTGAGAGCAGGCGCTGCCCGGGACAGGCAGGCCGCGTGCCGCGTCCCTCCCTTCGTCCCGACTGGGTTTTCAGTGACAAGCTGGGGCCCGGGAAATCTGCAAGCACGGCAGCCCAACTCGCCCTGGTTCTGTCGTCACAGCATGACCGCGAATCCCAGGCTCCGTGTATCCTTGGTGTCTTTGAGCCCATTGTCTTGTACTCACGCTGTCCCCTCGTTAGACATGTGGCTCCTGGCTGTTTGCGTGACGCCTGCCATTCACTAGCTTGTTTGTCCTCCTGTGTGACCAGGGGTCCAGGTATTTCCTGCCCCGGCCCTGGAATCAGCCGTTTCCTCGAGGGCTCTGGCACCTCAGCCACGAGTGGCGCTTCGAGCTCCCACCCCACACCGCCCTGCGGTGCTCACGGTGGCCAGACTCCTTGCTTCCCAGCCTCTGCAGCACGTGTGGCCGGGATGCGGAAGTTTCTAGAAAGAGGAAAGTCACGAGTTTGTACTGTTCTTTATTTTTTTGTGTAGGCTCCACACCGAACATGGGGCCTAAACTCGGCCCCACGGTCAGGAGTCACGCGCCCCACTAGTCGGCTAGCCAGCCAGGTGCCACCGCGCCTCCTTTCTCCTTTTCTTTTTTTTTTTAATGTTTATTTATTTGTTTTGAGATAGACCGCAAATGCAGGGACAGAGAGAGAGAATCCCAAACAGGCTCCGCACTGTCGGCACAGAGCCCGACATGACACTCGGACCCACAACCCTCGAGCTCATGCCCTGAAGCAAAGCCGAGAGTCGGGTGCCTGCCGCCCAGGCGCCCCGCTGTGCTGTTACTTTTAATTCATAATTAAGGTTGCGGGGGGGTTTTTACTTTTGAATTTATGTTTGCATTTCTTTTTTGTCTTTAAGCATCGTTATTATGTTTAATAGTTCCGAAGCACAGCACCCGTATTGCTGTTAATACCAAGGTTTTCGAGAGCAAGTTACGATTTCCCTGAGGTCTTAAGATTTACTCACTGGGATGTATCATCGAAACGCTGTTTTTAAGTGACTTGAAATAATTCATTGTGGTGTTATGCCACCAACTCGGTACACAGCTGGGCTTCTTGTCAGTTTTTAGGAGTGGTTTTTAAAAAGCCGTTTTGTGCTAACGTGAGTCTGTACGTGGTCCCAAAGCCAAACCACCAACGGCGCTTTGGAGGAGTCTGACTTTCTTCCTGCAGGCCGCCACCTGTGTCCGTTCAGGGTTTGGCAAATACATAAAATGTTTTTAAATTTGAAAAAAGTGGCAAGAACAGGCCATAGTATCTCTCACTCCGAGGCCCCGTGCGCCTCCCCCACTGTCCCTAGGCGTCCTTTGTAGCAGGGGACCCGGCGCGGGGGCACACGGGCGGGCGCCTGGCGGCGTCTCCCAACCCTGACCTTGTGCGTGGGGGCGCGGGGCTGCTCCCAGCAGGCTTACCGCTGTGGTCTTCCGAGCCTCCTGACCGGGCGCGGGGATGGTGGTCTGTGCCGTTACCCGTGGTCTCCACGGCGCCGTCCGCAGGTTTCCTCACTGCAAAATGACTCCTTCCCCTTGGAAGTGAGCGTCTTGCGGGGGGGCCTTGAGAAAGTTCGAGCGTCCGTCACTCCCCCCGCGCAGCTCACCAGCGCCGTAGTCGTTGCCGGTGAGGACGTCCTGAATTCGTCGTTCCTCCTGCCTTTATGGCGTGGCTCCGAGCCGCCGGGAGGGACTCTCCCTTCTCTGCAAGTAGCTCTCCCCCACCCGCCACTGTCGCAGGCTCGCTGGCCTCCGAGCTGTGTCACGGGTGACGGTTTGTTGCTGTGGCCGCTGGCGCTCCGGTAGCCCCGGACCCGGCCGGCGGAAGGGGCTGCCCACCAGCCCCTCTGACGTGGGCCCATTGTCCTTTCCGGCACAGCGGGACCCCTGGGCTCACCCCTGCTGTCCCCTCCGGCTCTGCAGCACGTGTCTCCAAGGAGCGCTGGTTCCTTTTAGTGGAAAATGGTGTTTAGAAGCCACGGTCCGGCCTCGGGTGTGCTCGCGGCCTCGGCGGCGAGCGTGTGCGCGGTGACGTTTGTGTCTCTGACTGTCCGCCGTCCCCGTGGCCTCGCGGGCCGGCCCCTCCCTGCGCAGGCGGCCTCCTCCGCCGCGAGGGACCCGCGGCCTTGCCTCTTGTGCTTTCTCCCCGGCCTGAGGGCCCCGCCTCTCTCGGGCCTGCCTGCGGCCTTCTGCCCGCCGCGTTCCAGAAGTTAGAAGACGGGCTCCTTGGCGTCTGTTGTTCCATCTTCCACTCTTGTCGGAAGCTGAGTCCTGGTCGGGGTGTCTCCCGCGGCCTTTGCTGCCCCAGCCAGCTGCTCGCCCGCCCGGCGCCCGGCGCCTGTTGTCGAACCTCGGGAACATGACGAACCCGCTTGTCATGGCGGCGCTCCCCGCCCATCTGTTCGGTGCTCCCGTCCTTGAGCCCCGTCTTCTCTGCCGGGGGCCCCCGTCCTCGCTCTCCGTGCGGCTGGCACCTTTCTGTCCTCCCCTCACCCGCCCCTTCCCTCGGGCTTTCCAAGTGCCGGCTGCAGTCGGGTTGGGGTTGTGGCCCACACCGACAGCCCTCACCCCACCGGCCAGTGGGGGCCGTCCACACTGGGGGGGCCTCCGTGCCTGTCTCTGTGCCGCCCCTCCCCGGTTCCCGCTGCTGCTCCCAGCTGAGCTCTCCCTCTTGTCTCTCGTGGGGCGGCAGGGAGCCATTCCCGAGTTTCTGCCCACCGGTGTTTACCCTCCAGGCTCACGGTCAAAGCACAGCTTGTGGGCAGACCACACGCCGTCGCCCTCCTTCCTCCCACCGCCCTGCCTGCCAGAATCTGGCAGCAGACGGTGCCGCCCCCCTACACGCACCCCGCCCGGAGCTGCCGGGCTTCCTGCGCATCGTAACCTTCGTGTCAGAATGTTTTCTGGGCGCTCGCGCCTTCCAGAAGCAGCCTGTGAGTTGGAACAGGGCTTTGTGCCACCAGGCACCCCTGCTTGGTGACCCCCCACCCCCACCCTGTCGTCGTCACCTGGTTCCTGGCCTGCGTGTACAAGGTCAGCCTCCCCTGCCTCCTGCCACATGTCAGGAGGGCTCTGGTGCCCGCGGTGTGCATCTGTGACCTGTGGCAGATGGGTGACAGCACAGTGTCCCGGGGGGCCAGCGTGCCGGTCACAGATCTCCCCCCCCCCAGAGGCAGCCTCAGCCGTGTGGGTCGCTGGCAGGTCCAGCCGACCTCGAGAGGACCCTGAGACCGGGGATCCTGCCCTTAGCCCACGCCTCTCCTTAGGTGTCCCCGGGCGTCATTGCGAACCCCTTCGCGGCGGGAATCGGCCGCCGGAACAGCCTGGAGAGCATCTCCTCCATCGACCGCGAGCTAAGCCCCGAGGGCTCTGGCAAGGTCAGAACCACGTGCAGCGCAGCCCCAGGGGGCGGGCGCGGAGCCTGAGGCTGGCGGTCCCTGACTGGTGTCCTCTCTGCTCTCAGGAGAAGGAGCTACCGGGACAGACCCCACAGTGGGGACTAGAAGCCGCGGTGAGTGTCCGGGCGTCCCTGGCCCATCCACCGGCTCCTCCCCGCGCTAGGGTCCGGGTGCCACAGGGTGCCAGGGCGCACACCGCGCAGGGGCCAGCAGGCGGCGGCCCAGACGCCCGCCAGGCCCCCTCTTCCCCTCACAGCGGCCCATCCCGCGCTCCGGTGCCGACACAGCCTTTCACACACACACACACACACACACACACACACACACCCCCGTCTACTCTGCTCCCCAGGGTCGGAGCCCAGAGGGCCTGAAGCTGGACCACCGAGCCCCGGCAGCCACGCTCAGTGCTGGCGGCACGCAGAGGGTCAGTGTCCAGGTCACAGCCCGGCCTGCCCACTCGTCTGCCCTGCCCTCTCGGCCCTGTCCTGCCCTCCCTTAGGCCCTCTCCTCCCCCCAAGACCCCAGAGGATGGTGCTTCCAGGCAGGACCTGCAGGGGCACCTGAGGCAGAGGCACACAGGATTTGGGGTCCGGGTCCCAGGAAGCCCCCTCCCCTCAGACCCACTGAAAGGGAGCCTGAGCCTGGCCTCAGGGCCGGGGAGTGGGGAGCAGAGGCAGCTGGAGGCCTCCAGAGCCCCTGGGGTTCTGCCGTTGGGGAGGACAGCCTGGAGCAGCTTCGAGAAGCCATGATGGAGGCCGGGGCTGGAGGGAAGTGGCCAGGGGCTGACAGCTGTGCTGGGCAGGACGGACATTTGGTCCTCATTCCTCCCCCACAAGACAAAAGCATCCTTCCCAGCGGCTGCCCTCCAGGAGGTGCCAACGTGGCCCAGCAGGGGGAGTCATGGCGGGGGTGGGGGCAGGGGAGGCGTCTCGGGGCTTCAGCGTAACGGGGGTGGGGGGGGCGCGTCGGGGCTTCAGCGTAGACTTTCCCTCAGCCGTGAACAGCTGGGAACTGAGAACGGCAGGTGAGAGTCCGGGCCTCCCTTGGCTCGTGCCCCTTTCAGAGAAAGGGGGAGGGGCGCCGCGGGGGGGGGGGTGCAGTGGGAGAGGCTGCCCACGGAGCAGCCTCCCTCCTGGAGCCCTGGCACCGTGGCGCGCACAGGGGATCCTGGGGACTCTAGGCTGTGGCCGAGCGGGTGTTTACGTCCACCTGGGGGTGCCCCTGGGCTGGGGTCAGGTTGGGAGCTGAGGCCCAGCTTCTGGCGAGCGCCCCACCCCTCCGTGAGGCCCCAGCCCTGCCTGACCCTCACTCCAGCCTGACGCCTGCAGGTCCTGTCTGGATCACCCGGGGGGAAGATGGCCGAGGCCCCCTGCTCCCCCTCCCCCAGCTGCCAGCAGGTGAGTGCCTAGTGGGTGGGGGGCAGAGGACAGTGCAGAGGGGACAGCACCCCCTGGGCAGAGGTGGTTGGCGACAGGGGTGGGGGCTCCCTGTGGCCCCTGGGGCAGACAGAGCCAGGTGGTCAGGGCTGCCTCACCTCTACCCGTCCTCTTGTCTGTGAGGCCCTGGGGGCCACCTTAGCCCTCCTGAGGCTCTGCGGGCCTGCTGCAAGGGAGGGCAGTGGGGGGCGGGCCCTGGCAGTGCCAACTCAGAGGCCAGCTCCCGGCCTCTGCCCCTTCCCAGCAGACGGCGGACAGGTAAGTGTCGGCCCCACGCCCCTGGGTACCTACCCCGATCACTCCCTTGGCTCCGTGTCTTTTTCCTGCACGCACCAACCCCCGCTCCTGACCTGAACCCCGATCCCTCCCTCTGCTGACAGAAGTGGCTGAGGCCTGGCCAGGGGGCTCTGTAGCCCCCAGGGGTAGAGGTGACCCCCGCTTTGTGAGTGCTCTGACCCCTGCTGTGTGGGCATCTCAGGCAGCTGGTGGGGACAGCTGGTGGCGGCTATCTCTGCACGGCTCACGTGCATCCCACCCCTCAGCCCCCCTCCCCGCCCTCCCCCGACACACTGCCAACCAACGTGAAGCAGGCCTACAGGACCTTCGCCGCTGTGCCCGGCCCACACCCGCCGCAGGACGCCCGCGCCCAGGTACACGGCGAGGGGCCCACCCTTCCGCCGCGTGTGCTCGCGGGGTGCTCGCCCGGAGGGGCCGGGCCTCAGGACCTACTCTCCCCAGGCCCCCACACCTGGGCCCGCGGCCGCCCCGGAGCAGCTCTCTTTCCGAGAGAGGCAGAAGTACTTTGAACTGGAGGTGCGGCTGCCCCAAGCGGAGGGCCCCCCCAAGCGCGTGTCACTGGTGGGTGCCGATGACCTGAGAAAAATGCAGGAGGAAGAAGGTGAGTGGCCGGATGGGCAGACAGGGAGCGCCGGGCAGGGGCGTGGGCCGGGGCGTGGGCCAGGCCGGGGCCCGACCTGTGGTCCCCCGCCCCTCCCCCAGCCCGAAAGCTGCAGCAGAAGAGGGCACAGGTGATGCGGGAGGCGGAGGCCCCCGGGCTCCCCCTGGACCTGGAAGGGGAGGCCCCCGACGAGGAGGAGCCGGAGGAGCCACCGCCCGGGGCCGGCCCCACCCCAGGGTAAGGGGGCAGCACCCAGTGACTCCCCGGGCACCCCTGTGCCCCCAGCACCCCACCCACCCGGGCCTCCTGCCCCGTCTCCCGTCCCAGGCTCGGACCCCCGTCCCCCCTGCCCCCCGGCGGCGGCGGTGGCGCCCCAGTGCGCACAGCCAAAGCGGAGCGGCGCCATCAGGAGCGGCTCCGCGTCCAGAGCCCCGAGTTGCCCGCGCCCGACCGGGCTCTGTCCCCTGCCGAGCGCCGTGCCCTGGAGGCCGAGAAGCGTGCGCTGTGGAGGGCAGCCAGGTGAGGCCCTGGCGGCCCAGCGAGGCCTACCCTGCCCCCGCTGCCCTCGGCCGCAGCCCTGCCCGCCCAGCCTAGCCTCCCGTTCGCTCTCAGGATGAAGTCCCTGGAACAGGACGCCCTCCGTGCGCAGATGGTTCTCAGCAAGTCCCAGGAGGGCCGGGGCAGGCGCGGGCCCCTGGAGCGGCTGGCGGAGACGCCCTCGCCAGCGCCCACCCCATCACCCACCCCCTTGGAAGGTCTGTGTCCTGGTGGGGGAGGGGACGGGGCCTGCCCTGCAGCCCACACCTCCCCCAACACCCACTTCTTGTCCACCCCCCCCCTCTAGACCTCGGCCCCCAGACCAGCACCTCCCCCGGACGCCTGGTGAGGAACCGGCAGTCGGTGGCTGTCCTGTACCCTTCCCCAGACTCCCCCTCTCCCTTTTCACGCTCTCTGCCTTTCTCCCTCACGCTGTCCTTTCAAGGCCTTGTCTGGGAGGAAGTTTGACTACAGGGTGTTTGCCGCCCTCCCTTCTTCCAGGCCGGTCTATGACCTGCAGGTACAGGCCCTTCGGCGGGACAGCCGCACGCGGCTCCTGCCGCCTTTCCGCCGGGCCTGTCCCCAGTCCTGTTCCGTGGGAGCGGGGACCCCCCCACCCCGGCTCTCAGGGGCGGTTGCAGGCAGGCGTGGGCTGCAGGCCTGACCCAACCCTTCTCCCCACCGCAGTCCCCAGATTTGGCTGAGGAGCTGAGGTCCTTGGAACCATCTCCTGGCCCTGGTGAGTGGCAGGTGAAGCCCCGGGGTGCCCCCAGGCCACCTGGCCCCTTTGGCTCACTGCCCCGCCTCTGCCCACCAGGCCTGCAGGAGGAGGACGGCGAGGTGGCCGTGGTGCTTCTGGGCAGGCCCTCGCCAGGCCCCGAGGAGGTGACGCTGTGCAGCAGCCGCCGCCCGATCCGGCCAGGTCGCCGCGGCCTGGGCCCAGTGCCCTCCTAGAGGGCCTGGGCACCTCCCGTGACTCGGGTGGGGGCCCTGCCACCACCCCTGCCCCGAGTCTTTTAACCGGGTGTTAGCATTTTAAAGAGACCCCTCAGGAGTCCCGGCTGCTGACTAACTGCCCCTCCCCCGCTGGGACCTGTTGGCAAGACTGTAACTAGTGACGTTTGTACAACCAAAGACTCTATTTTGTGGTTTAAGAAGAATAAAAGTTGACTACGTTTTACTTCCTGTCTGCCTGCCCACACCCCACGTCTGGGGTCCATGGGGGGGGGCCTGAAACCCCAAGCCCTCCCCCCCCTCTTCCCCTGCACCCAGGAGCAGCGTGTCCTCCACCCGGGGCCCCAGCCCGGTGGGCGGGGCGTGCGCACACAGCGGACGGACGCGCAGGCCTGGGGGTCACGGGCCGCTCCCGGGCCGGCTTTATTGGGGCTAGGCGCTAGAGGCCCCCGCGGGGAGGCTGCACGCGCACCGGGAGCAGCGCCCGCAGCTGCTCCTCGGGAGGCCGCGGTGCGCGAGTGACGAAGAGGAGGCGGAAGTGGCGCAGGCGGGCCTCCTGGAACTGGGCGGGGCCGTACTCGGGGCCGTCGTCCGACCGCAGCAGCGACAGGTAGCGCTCCTGCGCCAGGAGCCGGCCGCTGAGCAGCTCCTGCGCCAGGCCCGGCCGCACCGCCTCCAGCTGCTGCCGCACCGCCGGGAACAGGTCCACCTCGCTCAGGTCGAACACCAGCGGCTTCCCGTACCTGCGGGGCAGAGGCCGGCCGGTGAGCGGCCCGGCGCAGGCGCCCCTGCCCGCCGCCCGCCTTACCTGAGCGCCCCTGCCCGCCGCCCGCCTTACCTGAGCGCCCCTGCCCGCCGCCCGCCTTACCTGAGCGCCCCCAGCAGTGCCAGCCGGATCCTCTCCGGCCGCAGGTGCTCCGGGTTCACCGCGTCCACGTAGTTGGTGTCCTGGTAGCGCAGGAAGGTGGCTGCCTGGCCCGAAGGATCGATGACAAGAGGCCACCTGGGAGCCACGGCCGGGTCACTGCCGTCCACCCAAACCCTCGGCTCGTGGCACCCAGCCCAGACTACCGACCTCCCGTCGGCGCGGATGCGGTCGCCCACGTCCTTCATTAGCACGTCGTGCAGCTCCCTGACCTGGCATTTCAGCCCCGGCGCCGCCATCGCCGCCGCCGCCTCCTCCTCCTCCTCCTCTGTGGGGGTCAGAGGGTGGTGGTGGCCACGGGAGGCCCCAGTGCCCGATCCCCCTCCCTGGACCCCGCCCCCCGGCCCTGCCCACCCTCCTGGGTCTGCTCCCGCAGCTCCAGCCTGGCCATGGCCAGCGTCTCCTGCGCCTTCTGGGCCTCCAGCCGTAGCCTGTGCACCTGGGCCTCCGCGTCCTGCACGGCCTGGAGGAGGGGCCCACTCTGCTCAGAGCGAGGCTCTGCGCCTCCACACAGGGCGGCCCACACACCCCAGGAGGCCGCTGCTGGAAGGTGACAACCCTTGTTTGGGGGGAGGGGACACATGCCCCAGAGCCCCAGGCCCTAGAGGGAGAGCCCACCTGCAGCGTGAGCGCAGTCTGGCCCGGGCGCCTCCCTCCACACTTGTCGTGCTCCGTGATCCTCTGGTGGAGCTCACAGTAGGCCTGCTGCAGCTGGGCGGGAGGGCCGGGGCAGGGCGGGCCTGGAGCCCCCAAACCCGGCCGGGCCCTCCGAGGCCAGCAGCCTGCAGGGCCCCTCCCCGCCCGTCCCCTTCCCAGGGCCCGGGCTCACCTCTTTGTGGCGCCGCTGCTGTTCCGTGGCCAGCTGTTGCACTCTGAGCTTCAGGCTAGAGCGGGAGGGACCAGCCTGCTCAGAGGGGCTCCTTGCCGCCACCCCCCAACCCTCCCCAAGCCGCACCGCTCAGCCTGTGCCTCCTGGTGCCGCTCTGCCTCCCGGGCCCGGCGCTGCCGCTCAGCCTCCATGCTCTGGAGCATGGCCTCGGTGAGGCCCAGGTCCCAGGACCTCAGCACGCGAGCCACGGTGTCCAGGGAGGCCACCTAGTGACAGACGACACTGGTGAGGAGCTCGGACGGCACGTGTGTTCCGTGTCCTGCCTGGCCTGGGAGGAGGCTCTGTGGCTCTCCCGTTTAGAGAGAAAGGCACCAACTGTCACAGCTCACCCTCCGTGGGCCCCGAAGCTCTGACAGTCATGGTGCAGCTCCCCCAAAGACTGAGACACCGAGGGTCCTCGGGGCCCCCCTCCCAAGACCAAACAGGGTCTCCACATCCCTCTCCTCTCCCCCCATCCTCTCCTCCCTCCCCAGACCTCCTGCAGAAGCAGGCGTCCACTGCCTGGGTCATCGCTGGCACTGAGGCTTCCTTCCGGCCCACGGTTCCCATCCTCAGCCCGCCGGTTCCCATCCTCAGCCCGCCGCCTGCGGACTCGCAGCTGCGGGACAGGGCCGGCGCCCCACCCCCCCATCTCAAGCCTCCCCACCTCCAGGGGCCCCCTTCCCCCACAGCCGAGGGAGGCGGTGCCCCAGCGGTCACATGCACCTGCTCGGGGGTGCTGCCGTCTTCTGCGTACACCCGGGGGTCCGCCCCCAGCTCCAGAAGCGCCTCCACAGCCTCCAGGTGCCCCCCGAAGGCCGCGCGGTACAGCGGCGTCCGACCGTAGGCGCCCTGCGGGAGGGGCTCCTGAGCGAGGCCCCAGGGGTGGGGGGCGCCCCGCAGCCCCTGCCCCAGCGCCCACCTTGCTGTTGGGGCTGGCGCCCTGCTCAGCCAGCAGCCGGACGGCCAGGGCCTGCCCGCCGGCCGCCGCCTCGGACAGAGGCGTGTTCCCACTGCGGTCCTCGCTCTCCACCAGGGCCACGCGCCCCCGCCGCCGCAGCGCCAGCCCCGCCTCGTCGTGGCCCACGCCCTCGCGGGTCAGCAGCTCGTCCGCCTGCGCGCAGGCCCGCGGTCACCGCGCGGGACCGGGGGCGAGCCGCCCCCCC